>JAHZNA010003328.1:0-24405 GCA_027743935.1 Sinodicranocentrus sp. ZH6
ACGTAAGATGTTCTTGTCTTTTTCATCTTTTTACAAAATACATTTGGTCTTAAATCTATCTAGAAAATGGAGATTAAGGCTAATAACTTATTCTTAAACTCTAGTGAATCTTGTGAGGGAAAGACATATTAACATAATCTTTACATTTAAGAGTGAGTCGTTTTCTTTTTAGAAGCGACTGACTCCTAGTATTACTTTATGACTTATTCTTTAATTTGAGACTCGAGTGTGATTTGCTTATCAGGTCAGCCAGACAATGCGACGACACCTTGAGATGAATCTATTCTTCTGTAGTATTTGACATTTTTGGCTTTGGAGAGGTATTTTTTTATTTTTTAAAGACTCAAGCTTTCATTACATGACCCGTAACATTATTCAAGAGCTAATGAAAACGAACAATATTTGGTAGAATTCTATATAATAAATGAATCTATTCTCCCAATAAATGCTACTGCTTTAGATGTATATACATGCACGATAAGGTTTGTAGTGGTGATATGCATAATTTGCATATCTCCGCTACACAATGGGGGACATTACTATATCAAATCGGTAACACTCTATTTTATTTTTTTAAACTGCGTTTAATGTATTTTTTCCTATGCTTTTATATTAAGCTAATTAAACGCCATTCTCATTTGGGTAATTTACAAAACTCATTTCGAAAATGAGAAAAGTTTTCAACAACCTCTGAACTCTTAATCATGTCCATCCTGGATTTGTGCTTGCTGTAGAAAAGGACTGATCTCAATTAAATTCCTATTTTCACTTGTCCTCCCCTTGTGTCCAATGTCATGTTTATCTGTGAACCTATTAATTGAATGCCAAATACTTGGAAACAATTTCTCAGAGTTCATTAAATGATTACTAGGGTCCATTCATTTAAAAACACAAGATTAGATACAATAAAGCTTGGACTATTGCATTTGAGAGTATTTTCGTAAAGCCATGAATAATGACGTGAAAAATGACGTGTTTTCCTAGTAATGACCAATGACACTCTTGATTCTAAAACAGCAACTTATTGTTAAAAACTTTGTCAAAATCCAGCTTAAACAATAAAAAGTCATGTTTGAATAATGATGGGGGAGTTTAGTTCACGCCACTTGGTACGATGCTCTTTTCCTCGTAATCTACAAATATCTCGATCTCGCACGCGTGTAAAATGAATATCACTGCATCTGTCGAAACCTGTTTTTCATCTCCTGGTCTTTTGTAAATCACATTCCTGAGACATTTTGCATTATCAACTCTGCTTTTGGTGTATTTTCACATGTACGAGGGGGTTTCCAGAGATATTAAAGAGACTTTAGCTCTCTATTATATGACAGGGAACCAATAATAATACTTTATCTACATGTCAATCTAAAGAGGGAAAGATGGTCTCTCAGATGATACCCGTATCATATATTAATGTTAGTTCCACACTGAGATATTGAGGTTCAAAAATTATATTTCAATACAATTATCTTCGAATAAAAGTAGCATTTGTCATCAAGAGAGTTGTTAGACGGTTGGTGCAGAGTAGCATAAGTGGATTGATCTGACGATGACGACCCGGTGTCATCAGGAGCGTTATCAGTCAGAATAGGTACGAGAATGTCTGGAGCAACTTTGACGACTGACAACAACGACCCGTTGTCATCAGAAGCGTTTTTAGACGGTTGGTGCAGAGTAGCATTAGTGTATTTCCAACGACTGACGATGACGAACCGATCATCATGCAGTATCGATTTTAGTACTCAGGCCAAATTATAAAATTCAAACATCCGTCCTACCTCTTTGATTCAAGAGGATTTTCTGGGGCAATTCGTAATTAAAGGTTCCACACACCTTCATCATTAAGAGGTTGACTCAAAAATGCAGTGGAGAAAGATGGTTAGAGTGTGGTTCACTGCCATCCTCAAAGGTCATGCACATGGCTTTGCAACGTGAAGATTAATATGCTCATTTTCGTAATGGTTGAAGTTTTGTGGACAGAGATTTTTGCGAAAATTGCTTCACTTACTGGGCAATAACATACCAAAATTTCGAATAAATCAACAAAAGAATACGCGTGATACAAGACCAACCATGTTAGAATGATGAAATATTCCTCGGAAACGATAATTTGCCGTTTCACACTTTACGTCTCATAAAAGAAAATATGAAAGAGCTGGATTGTATCCATTTGTGCCATCCTCTTTACAGTCTTCACCTTATTCTATGTTACTACTTTGTGTTTCCCAAAATGAAAAACTACATGCCCGGGAGGAAGTACAAGTCGAACGAAAAATAAATACAATAGCAAAAAAATGATTTTTCCCGAATTGGACCTCAGACCACCAGCATTCCTCAACCAAGGAACCTAGAAGCTTGCCAGTTGATGGAATAAGTATACCAGGCTTAGGGTTAATTACGTAGAAAAAATATACTGGAAATGTTGTACCATGTTAAAATGAGAGCTCGATAAAGTCTCTTTAATATCTCTGGAAACTACCACGTACTATTAGGATAATACCTAAAAATCAAGAGAGAAATATATATCTTTAACTTTACCATCCCAAAAATGTGATGATGTAAGCACTGCACTCTGCAATGTATTCAGTTTTCTAGGTGTTTGTGGTAATAGCTTTTTTAAAAGTAGGTAGCCATAATTTTCTGAAAGATGATGAACAACTTGAGTTATTTTATGATAAAAGTGCCCTTGTATCTCTCACATTTGTGCACGTTCCCATGCTATAAAAAAGCTGTATGCTTAATTCTCTGTGATTTTTCTTCGTTTCCTTCAGAACAAGGAGGGCATCAATATTCTAGGCTAGAGCCAGAACCATTTATTTCTTCACAACTTTATAATCTCACCTCACATTCCGCCGCGTACAATTTAATATCTTGCATGTGCACCATTCTATTAGATAATTTTTTTCTCTTGTGCAACAGCACTACAAAATGTGTGATTCTAGTTTCAATCCCAATTTCTCGTCCAAGTGTACTACTACTACACAATTTCTTGCTAATGATAAGCTATACCCTGGTTAAAGACGAAGTTTCCCTACTTAATGAAGATTTATCGTTGTTACAAAGGCCAATTTTTTATTTTATGTTTGGGAATGAGAACCTTTAAGAATGTTTTATTGCTACACATTTTTACTTCTAATTGTCAACGTACACTTTAGCAAAGTACGGACGGAATATTTTACGGCAATAAAAATCAATTTAAACGTGCATTTTGTTGTGAGCATGTCAAAATATGAAATAAAATGCTGTAAAGTTTAAAATCATAAATGAGTGGGAAATTGGGAATCAGATTTGCAAATTAAAACAGAGAGTTTGTGAGAATTCTTAATTAATGTTGACGACTAACTAACAACCCTTTTGATAAAATATAAAATTGTTATATAACACGAAACAATTTTTTACCCCCAAAAGTTAGCATGCGCCAAACAGATGTTTACATACACGCACCCATCTCATCTTCATGTTTTATCAACCATTTAAATACCACCATTAGAATACCGCACGTGTAGATGATCCCATCAAAGACAAAAATCCTACTTCCTGTGAAGCCTCATATCTTACAAGACTCATATCATAAAACCGGAAGTGAGTCATTCCTTCTTCCTCACGCATCTGCTTAATACTGGCAGCATCTGCAGCTGTCAGCAGCAGGTCAGGGTGCTCATTCTATGCTTTACCAAATATACCTATCTCAACGTCAACCCAACTGCACTTTTTCAGAGACGAAATGAATGACAATTCCAACTTTTAAAATTCCTCCTTAATTAGCGCTGCCACCATTATCCCAATAGAGAATTTTCTTGGCTCCAAAACGCAATTAGATAGTTTCTTTCCTCAAAGACAAAGCAAACGCAAGAGAATAAATATTTATAAGAGGCTCATAAATTCATGAAAATTGCTTTGAACTCCTATGTATCGTTTGTTACCCTCTTGTCAATAAAACATGTTACATGCTCAACTTAAAAAAACGAAATGGGAGAAGATGCCAGCCCACATGACTGCATGGATGAGGAGTAACCAAGCATCTGGAAAACAGGAAGTCCAGACCAGTTCTATTCAACCGTGTCCCTCTCAACTCTACTAAGCCGGCATCCCATTTTCATCTCGTAAGTTTCATATGCCAGCTGCACCTATACTATATGCCTAAATCTAAATCCAAGCATTCCTCTTGGATATTCTTCTATTTTTTATGTTATACATGTAAAGTCAAAAACCTTGCGTGCGTGCATCCTATTCCCTGCAGTCTGCACATAAAATATATTTTCATTTTGAAGAAGATCAAATTTCGAAGGATGCAGGCCCACTTGCACTAATTTATTCATCCTCTTTACAGCGCAGGAATCAACCTTACTGCATGCTTCAGCATAAAAACACGCTCCCCACTAGTTTTACAGACGCGGTGAGTTGAGACGCTTAAATAAATTAAAAATCCACTGTGAACAATGAACTCCCTTGTATTTTATTATTTTCTATGTGCATTGAAAATTGGGAAGGACACAAAAGGATTTTTTTTGTAAACGCTGAGCAAGACGCTGTAAGTTTTGAAGGTGCTAGCATAGGTGGGAGTGGTCCCGCTGGGATCATTATAGAATGGTGTGGGTGCAGGTTTAGGTGTGTAACATATTTTTTATGAAGCGTTTAAACCTATGTTCGTAATGGCTTTGCTTTTACTCTTTACTGAGATAAACTGTGATTATCTGGTAATCACTGATAAATTATTAATTGTGAGCAAGCACGCGCCCTACTACTCCCATTATTAATTGTGCGGTAGGTAGAACATTGTGTACTTTTCAAATATGGAAGTACTAAATATGTGTGCATTGTTTTCAAATATCCCCTTTCAACTTTAATAATTTGCTTGTTTATTGAGTTTCAATTGATGTGATTAAAATAATATTACTTGTTGGAAATTGGCACTGGCTTACCTACCTACTGGAGATTGGTATCAGAGTTAATAAAAGCCTAAAATTAAAGAGAAAACTTTCGATTTCCTCAAATTACAAATTTTTAAGATTTGTTCAATAGTGTAAGCGTGTAAGTTGATACCGAAGATCGTACTAAATTGTATCTCACCGGTGACTTAGGTTGCTAATTGAACATTTTACTATGATACCATTTATATTATTCAAAACACAGAACTTACCTCACTATTTTTACGTTTAATTACAAAATATCCTTCGCACCATCGAACTCCAATATCACAGTTTTTCCCCACATCTCCCTGTTTTGCAAACTCAACACAGAGATTTCTTTTTCTTTCGAAAATAAAACAGCACAAAAATGATCGAGTTAAAGACGGAAGTAGCTTTCCATCATACAACAGAAAACAGGAGACTACAATCTATACACTCCTTTTTTGTATTAAAATTGTTAGCCAACTATCCTCTCACAATATGTACTAGTTTTTTTAGTGGAAACTACGCCAAAAAAATTTGTCACAGTGAAACCACACATCCAACTTTTAACAAGAGAGATTTTTCATGACAGGCAGGAAATGACGACGACAACTAATGTTAACGTATTTCAAACAATACGACCATATACATATTGAATAGATGTAAAACCAGCGAAAAAATCTATATTATGTAGCAATTTAAAACATAATACAAAAGTTGCGTAAAAAGCACCCTCTCTTTATGTTCTATCTAGGATCACTTTCGTTTCCGTCTCCCTCATCGCACAAAATTATTTCACTAAAATGAAAAACGGAATGTATCAGTCAAGAATCCGAAATAATAATCACGGCTCAAACTGCAATCCCGTTTTTCTCAATTTTCTCTCCGCTTCATGGCTACATCTCACTCACTGAGAAATACAAACATGTATACAAATCACTACACGCAATATAGATAGATTAAGCAATAAATACAAAATGTATATACGTATGTTGTTCAAGACGAAATTAAATTAGCAATATTTCTATTATTACAATCGCCACATCCCACTCCACACTAAATATTTTTGGGAGGTCCCCAAAATAATGTATTTAAAGTATAGCACGCAACAAACACAATGTGTTCATTTATGATTGTTGAACTTATGAATGATTCTATTATTATGGAGCAGGTGGTTTTCTTCTCTCATACAGTAGCACTGCTTACAAGCCTTGATGGTGGTGAGTGGTGGTTGGTGGCGAGGGATGAAGTAGTGAAGGTAAATGTTGAAAGTCACGATAACGATAACACAGTAGAGCACATCATATACAATTGAAAAACGTGCCGAGCTCTCAGGAGGATACCTACTTTTCCTTGATAATGTAAGGTTTTATATTCGAAAGGGAATTACGATAGGCGATGCTCTCTTTTTTTGAAAAATATTAGATTTTCAAAGTACCACCGTATATAGTACCACCGACAGCTGAACTACCACAAAAGTAGGTATCCAATCCACGCAGAAAAATCTTAAAACATTGTTGGTTTTTCAGTGCATTAAGGAAATATGAGATTCGTACAGTCCATATGAAAGAGGAGATGCACATAAAATATCTTTTAAAAAAATTGCGAGAAATCATGCAACAGATATAATGTGGCTAACTCTATTCTGCGCAGGAAAGATGCGCTCAAGAACACGAGTAATCACAGTAATAAAGGTAATAAAGGGAAATCCTTGCTTCTGTGAATAAGGAGAGACACAATATACCTTTGAACAATAAAATTCTCTTTATCCTCTGTGCATATCTCTTCATAGATACAGCTTAATGTGTGGATACTCTGTAAAGGAGAGAAAAAGTGGAAAAGCTATGAAATAATATATTTAGTTTACCTGGCCTGGCTGGGCAGGCAGCATGCTCAAACATACGAGGTTTAAATGAGATGTGTAATGCAAAATGCTCTCTAGTCTCTATACTATATTCTCAGCGTTTCATGGAAAATACCTATTCTTTGTAAGCTCACATTTTGCACGTACCTATATATTCCTTCTTATGCCGAGAGCCGGAGGGCAAGTCGTAATCCTCTGTACCTGACTCCAAAAACAAGAGCACATACAAACCAACCAAACAGGTATCGTAGGTAAGGTAAGGGACAAAAAGTAACATTCAAATAGAGTCATGCAAACCAAGTTGTTTTCTCATTACTATATTACTCAGGTAAAAATGAGTAATGCAATGGAGTTGTGTTGTAGCTGTTGTGGAGACTGTGGAGAGAGGATATGTGCATGCACCCACCTGTATTTTCTGTGTTTTTTGTTTGCTTTTTCTGGCAATATATAAGCAAGTAGTAAATATTGTTCGGATATGTTTTCAAATATGCTTTAAAATAATATAGAGTAGATTACTGAGCTCAAGACAGAAAAGATATGTGTGTCTGTCCACCATTGTCAGTAGTACATGGGTTATTTGAATGTATGTATTTACAACTTGGCTTTCACATTACAATAATCTTGCGTCTTGGAATTGCAATGCTTACCTGCTGAAGCCACAATACATTGTACTAGTAATTCTAATTATTTGCAATCTGAGTAAAGTAACTTGCTACACAGTGCAGGCTACTACAAAGTGTGCTGCTTGTTCTGTGGCGTATACTTTGCTCAAATAAATTGCATACAAATGCAAGCTACAACTGTGACGTTACTTACTGGGCGTCGTGTTGAAATGCGAAAAAACGATTAAAAATATCATTAATATTGAAACTGCTATTAGTTTAATCAAAAAGAAATAAAGTAAATCTGATCGGCTAATTAAAAATATTTAAGTGATATTTCATCCAACTATGGAGTTTTATTAATTCTCGTAAACCCCATACAACAACAGTCATTCATGGTAATCTATACGTATTTTAATATGAGGATACAAACAAGTTTAAAAATATTGAGGGAATTTTTTAATCAATAACCTACAGGAAATAGTAGTTATCACTGACAATTACCAAGTCATGTGAGATGTTTTTATTTAGAACATTTTTTATCTCGATTCTCATTATTAAGGTGCGTTAATGGATTGATATCCGTGTGCCGAGTGGGCTGGCAATGCTGCCCCACTATTGTCACTATTACCGGTATAGTCAAGACTAGTATTATGTGTTTGTCGGAGAAGTGGAGTTGTGTCCATAAAGCCTTCTTCATCAACACTAAATCGCCGTCTAAATTGACGTTGAATGTCTTCCAGCGATTTCCCACTGGTTTCTGGAACAAAGAAAAGGATGTACAGGAAACCAACTGCGCAGAATGCAGAAAACATCCAGTAGCAGCCAGCTTCTCCAATGACACCGATGATATCTTCAAAGAACTTCGTGACTACAAAAGATAGCAACCATTTGACTGATGTCAGCATGCAACCAGCTAAACCTTTGACACGTAAAGGAAGAATTTCTCCCATAAGAAGGTATCCTACGGGGCCTAGTCCGATGGAGTAAGCGAGAATGTAGAGAGAGAGGCTTGTTAGTGGAAGCCAAGCGAGTAAAGCAAGGTTTCCAGTGTCTGGAACTGGAGTAGGCGGTGGGACCCCCCGGAGAAAAAAGAAAATGCCTAGGGAGGCTAAGGAAACCACCATTACAGCTTCCGAGAGAAGCAACAAGAAACGACGACCAGTTCTGTCAACGAAGAAAGCTGCGATAATACCGGCAACCTGCAAACATACGTATTTTTGGTATCATGAAATTAAATTAGAGTTACTTCGTTTCACCAGTAAATAATTTCCTTACCAATTCAATTACGCCGAAAATAACCGTAGAGCTGTATTCGTCAACTGCTCCAGCCCCTGCAGATCGAAAGATATCTACAGTATAAATTAGGATTGGATCTAAGCCAGAAATCACTTGAAACAGAAACACCATAAAAGCTATGGACACTGGTACTAAAATAGGTTTAGACAATAAATCCCGAAAACCGGTTGATTCAGCAGCTTTAGATTCTACTACTTCTTGTTGAAGCTAAAAAAATTCAAAAACGCCCATACAATCAAACAATTCAATATTGAAAATTTTCATAAAAATATTTAATTTTGTGTTATATTATTACATTGTCAAGTGCGGCCAAAATAAATTCCGGGTTGTTTTTGGCTCCTTTGTACCTTATTAAAGCTTCTCTAGCCTGCTCGTGCCGCCCCTTTTCCAAAAGGTAAGCTGGAGACTCAGGCACGAAAACCATGAGCAGAAAAATTGACAGTGTGGCTGCAGCACAAATTAAAGCTTGAGTTCTCCACGTGCAATATGAGCCAATAATGTATCTGACAAAACACAAACAATAAGTTCCAGAATTCGACGAACAAAATATAAACGATAAACAATTTCAGAACTCACATAAAAAGAATTCCAACACTACTACTCATATCAAAAGTGGCACCTACCGCACCTCGAATAGATACATCTGAAATTTCTGCCGTGAAAATAGGTGCGGCGACTAGAAATACCCCGGAAAAGAATCCAGTCAAAAATCGACCAATGAGTATCGTTGGAATGTCAGTTGCTATATTGATAAGCATCCAGCTTAGGAAGAATGGCACAGAAAGGACAAGCATACTCATGCGACGACCCATTCTCTCAATAGCGAACCCTGCTGCTGGACCGCTAACTACAGCTCCAAGCTAAAACAAAATATTTAAAAAAAGTTAAAATCATTTCTTGAGAAAACTCGAAGTTTGCTTGATTACGTTGAAATACTAAATATAATGCTTACAGCAAATACAGAGCCAATCCATGACTCGTCTGCAGGGGTCAAAATAGTTTTAAAGTAGTCGTCCGTTCTCAAACTAGGTAAGGCCACGGCTGGATAGCTAAGAGCTGTTCCAAACGCGAAGGCTCCCATATTTGCTAGTTCAAAAAATATATATCGTTATTGGGAAGCACTGGAATAAATCTTATAAAATACTTACCGGCCAAAGTGGCCAAAATCTGGAGCCTTCGATTTCCCCTCATGTCCCCAAAATTCGTTGACATTTTTTTGTTATTATTACTGGCCCCTGTCTCCCCTCCAGGACTGGAATCATCACTGTCGTCGTTAATTCTCGGAAAGCCGTAATAGTCCACTGAGAATCTATGCGGTTGGGATACTTTTCGTCTCTGTCGCTGTCCAGTGGTTCCACCACTGTAACCACTACTAGCATTAGTGGACATTGTGAATCAAATTAGGTAGAGTACATTAGCAGTTATGAAACATAGTACGATTGGGATTGGGAGTCACGTGAACATACAATGGACACATTCACAATATTCACATTAACAAAGAAAAATTCCACTACATAACACGATTGCGTATGTAATAAAAAATAAAACTCTCAATCCTGTCGTCATTATGGCATTCAATTGAAATGAAATGCGCTGCGCTGCGTTGTACTTCCTGATATATGATACGCTGTTTTGCGTAAAATCAATTATGCGACTGGAGACAGTATTCCCTGTGCCTGTGACCTTTTTGATCCCCGATAAGCTAAGTGCAGTTGGAGTGTGTCGCCCTGCCAGCGTCGTAACTTGTGTGTCTCTCTTCCTCACTCAACCCTGACCTGAGAAAATTGCACAAAATCGAATCTTGTTCTGCTCTCTACTCTATTGCATAATAAATAGCAAATGCTTCGCTATATAATACCTATGATACCTACACTCCTTTTCTGACCATCGTGCATACGCAAGTTTTCTCTCTCGTATAGATGTTTGTTTGCCAGAATGGTACATGAATAAAATTACATGAATGACCATGACGGAGAATATATGCTCCTAATGGTTAAAAAACTTGAACAAAAAGATGGACGAGATCCAGTGATAACTTGATTTGATAAGGATGTCTCCATACAACAACTCAATATATACCTGTAAAACAACAGCAACAGCTGTAAATCCTCACCATCTTAAGGAGAACAGCATAAATTAAATTTGTTTAGGTTTAGAAATAAAGGCACTCGAACACTCATATTACTACATACATAGACATATTCTAAGACTACACATGAAGATATAAAGCGTAACCATACAGCTTGCCTCTTTTCTTGAGGCAGTGTCATATGACAAAATAGAAACAGGTTTTCCTCATACAACCTCTTTGAAATGTCTAAGAGGAGTAAGAGGATTATTTTTTAGTGATTACTGTATTGTACTGTGCAAGTTGAAGTTCGCTACGCTCCACATTCCTAACTCTCCAGAATCTAGTGTATGATAACAGAAACAAAACATAGTCACGCCAGCAAAGCTATGCATTGAATGATGCACATAAAACTAAAAACTTAATGTTGAGTTTTTTTGTTCATTTCTCACACAAACGAGAAACACGGTCCAGGTGAAGAGTAAACTTGAAACTGCACATTTAATGTTAAATACCACAAATCAGTTACTACAGTATAGCAGTTGTGAAAGACTTTTTAGATGCAACTATGATGGAGGAAGCATTCCCTTAAAAAATGTACTTACGATTACATACTGATACACTATTATATTATTAAGAACACTGCTCATAAACCCACAATAGGGTATACGGAACTTCGAATTTAATCACTAATCCAACAACGGTCACCAGCATGAACAAAACATTTTGAACATACATATACATATACAAATGTAGAATTACAAATTACACTATCAAATCAAAAAGAATGTTTGTCTCAGTAAACAAGTTCTTGCAAAATTATGTCGGTGCCGTACACAATGAATTTACTATTCCAAAGGTCTTGATTTTTCATACTCAAGGCTGAGCTGCAGTTCCAGTAGACTGAAAGCAAAATTTTTGCAGATTTAATTTCGTGCACACAGATTGCGAATAAAAAGCTAGGATAACTTTCTCTATGGATTTACATTATAATGGTACATTTCTTACCTCTTGAAGCAATCTTTGCTTTCTAGCTTTGGTAAGTCGACCCTTATTTTCAGTCACAGTGAGTTCCTGAGCTCCTCGTGTACTTAAACAAATCGCTTTCACGTGCAAAATCCCCATCGCATTGGATTCCATAATTATATCAATCCTCTCTCTACCTGCCTTTCCTGGAGGAATCCCATCCAAAATAAACTCACCAAGAAGCGCATTTTCAGAGACATTTTGGGATTCCCCTTGATAAATCTTGATTCGAATGTTAGTCTGGTTATCTTTGTATGTTCCGTACCACTCTTTCATCTTCACAGGAATTTTTGTATTTTTTGGGATGATAACCGAAAATTGACCAGGGTTTCCATCCACCACTGCAATTTTAAGCCCAGACGAAACACTAATAAGTTAATGAATTTTATAATTCTTCATCTTATACATCTTATGAATTTAAAATGGATTACCTGCTTCTACTCCAATACTCATAGGACAAACGTCTTGGATACTCGTAAAGTTAAAGGCCTTCTTTGCCTCTTCTCCGTTGAGGATAGCAGCTTGAACTGCAGCCCCATAAGCCACAGCTTCATCAGGATTAATAGAATGATTTAAAGCCTTTTCATTGAAAAATTCTTTGAGCATCTGTTGCACCTTTGGAATTCGGGTAGAACCTCCTACCAAAACAATATCATTGATCTCCTCCTTTCTCACTTTTGTATCTTTCAGCGCCTTTTCCACAATGTTAATCGTCTTCTTAAACAACGGTTCATTTAGCTCTTCGAATTTTGCGCGTGTGAAAGTCACAGTCAGGTCTTTTCCGTCCACCAAGGCATCTACAGAGACGTCACTATTCAGTGCTGACGCCAGCTCCTTTTTACTCTTTTCACAATGCGTTTGTAGTCGACGAAGTCGCTGGCGAACTGTATCTCTCGTTAGCTTAATTGAAGAGTCCTTATCTTTAAACAGGTCAGTGCCTTGTGTTAACAAAAATTGTGCTGCACAATATGAATACCTAAATGTTTTTCAGCTTCGTCTCTAAGATGCATAAGTAAAATTGAGGCAATCTGCTCTGGCGGATATGTTTTTCCTCGTATGTCGATTTCGGGACCAGTCTCTCCCTGAACAACAGTGAATGGCCAAAATTTCATGTCGTTTTCGAGTTCTGGGTCATTCATTTGTCTTCCAATAATTCGCTTCGCGTCAAATACCGTATTCTCAGGATTCCTATAGGCATTGTCTTTGGCAGGTTGACCAATCCTTTTTGACCCGCCTTCATCAAATGCTACATAACTTGGGGTGGTGTTGGTCCCCAATGAATTTGGAATGATGACCACCCTTCTTCTGTGATAAACAGCAACACAACAGTAAGTAGTTCCTAAGTCAATTCCAATAGCAGCCTCTTCATTCATGTCATCACCAAGCTTCATGTCATTTTCTTTCAAGTATTTTTGGAAGCTTTCAACCAGAAACTCACTTAGCTCTAGCTTCTGAGTCTCTTTCAACGCCGTCTGTGCACTACATCGTTCAACGGCAGTCTGGCTTACTTTATTATGAATCACTTGTAACTCCGCGGGCTTAAGAAATAGATCGTTTTTTAAATGTTTCTGCATCTCCTCATGATAGTATTTTCGAGCATGTTCGAGAGCCTGTCTAGTTGAAGCTTCTTCCTCCCTACGCTTCATCAAAAAAATGTCTTGAACTTCTTCAAATGTTTCATCCATTTCTTTGACAAGATTTTCGCTATTTTGCTCTACAAAATTTTCATTTTTCACTTTGCAGTTATCTCGAAAGGAGAGAAGAACTGCTTCAACAAAATTAAGATGCGCGTCTTTGAGCTCATTCTGTCCAGTACAATTTTCCGAAGGATCTTTCATCAATTCCATGTAGAGCTTGACACTCTCACTGAATAAATTTTTGGCTTCTGAAATTGCTAAAGTGCGAGCTAGTTCATTTTCTTTCTTAAAGACTTCAAACGTATGCCCTATTCTTCGCTTCAAAAGATTTTTGTGCTCCTCAGCATTATCTGGTTTTTTTCCGACGTTTGTCATATTATCAAAGTAAACAAAGTGCTTCTCTGCAGATTTTCTTGTGATTTTCGTTGAGATCTTTTTCTTCAAAAAATGATCCATCAACGTCTCTGGCTTTGCTCATTTCATCTTGATAAATTTGATGACTGGATTCCACAGCGTTTTTGTACAATTCTTCCGTTCTCTTTTTTGCAACTATACCTTGCTGCACTGCCATTTGGAAAGTGTGCTCAAGCTGTTCCTTCAATCTCGTATTTAGTTCCTCTCTTTGTGAACTATTTTCAGGAAACGGATTTTTTTCATTAAATTTTACAATTATGTTTGGAACTGCCTGCTGATGCACAAGACGTAGCTCGTTCTCTGATTCTAGCTCTTTTGCCTTCTCCGTTAGCACTTGGAGATAGCCATCAGCTTGTTGTTTCAATATTGCCATTCCTACTTTCGTGTTTTCTTCGATTGTTGAGTTAAGGTTATTTTCCATGATTTTGTATTCTTCGTCAATCTTATCAAGCAGACGAGCTTCAAATTCTGCATGAAACTTTGTAGAACCGACTTTATCCTTTTTCTTAAACTTTTCCTTGGCGCCATCCCTATTAATACTGTGGAAATGTTCTAAGATGCTCTTGTGCGTGTCACGATGTTTTCCAAGGAAGACCCTCATTGAAGATAGATATTCTTCTAGTAGGCTTTCCACAATTTTCTCCATAGCGCTCTCAGCATCTCTTTGGGTGTCCCTGTTTTTCTGAATAAAAGTGTCCAGAACTGAAGAAAGTACCTGCTCCAAAGAATTTACCAACGCGTTCAGTTTATCTTCTTCTTCTTCTGGAAAACTGTCTCGAAAGTCTGTAGTCAAAGTCTGTTGCTCACTTGCGCCTGTAGTAAAAATGAAACCTTCATCGTGAAAGACAATCCGCTTTGCTGAAGCATCCATAAGATCTAATTTTTCTGAAAGAATACTCCTATACATATCGCTGGCTGTACGAATCTTTTCAGCGACGAAACTACTTCGATTTTTTCCATTTTCTTTTTTAATATTTTCAAAAGAATCCTTCAGTCTCTTCTCTAATTTCTTTTCAAACTCCATTCGATACTCGTCCTGTTTTTTGGCCCGTTTGAATACTAACATTGCCTTTTTCTTCGCTTGAGTTTCAGTTAGCCCAATAATGTCATCTGAAAGATAGCTATCTGGCTTTCGTTTCTTCTGGAAAATCTCATGATAAGCTTGCATAGCGTTTTCAATTATATTTTCATGTGCTACGTGCACTGTTACTTCCCAAATACCTTCTGGTGTGATTTCCGTGTCACCGTTAAACATGCTTACGTATGCTCGTAAAAAGTTCCGAAATTCAATGTTTTTCACTTCAGCCTCCATGGCTTTCTTGATGGCCACACTACTTAACAAGTCGTCAATGTAGATTTCTAGATATTGTGCGAAATCTGGGCTTAAATCAGCGACTGTTCCATTGGACAAATCTCGTAATGCCATTTCTCCAATGTTAGGCATAAGCCAACAGTCCACTCGGATGAAACATTTCTTGATTGCCTCTCTTATTTTCTTTTGCTCTTTAGCTGCTTTCCCCTTCACATCTGATTTGCGGAGAACCTTGTCATCCAGAAGTTGTTTCCCCCCCTTCTTACCAAATGGATGGCTCCCTGGACTGTTCCAATCACGAACAACTACGGAAAAATCTTGAAATGGAGGGTCCTCGCTGTCATCATTTTCGATTGCATGGAGACCGAACTTCAAGTAGGTTGACAAATTTGATAGGGTGTCGTCTGCGAGGTCCCCGGAAACGTTAAAAATGAAACATGATGAAGTTAGCATAGTTAAACCCAATAAAGCTGATATCTCTTCACGGGACATATTTTCTTCGTCAACTCCCTGAGTATCCAAAAGGAGAATGGCAACTTCATCTTCATCGCCCTCGACGAGAAAAGCCCTACTCCAGATCCAAATACCTTTGGTCTCTGGATTCATACCATGCTTCCAGCGGAACCCAGACAAAGGTTTAGTTTTATTCGACATGAATTCGACGTCGGTTTCCATTCCTTCCAGTTTACGGATCAAATAGTTCATCAAAAAACTTTTCCCTTCCCGAATGGATCCTCCAATGCTAATGATGACAAGTGGACGGTTCCTTGTGGTTTTAAGAACGTCTTCCAATAATTCATTGTTAAGCTTGAACGTGAAACAGTCATCATCACTCTGTTCCAACTCAATAAGCTGTAGCGGCTTGTCCTTGGATGACGAAGACTCGTCTAAGCGCTCGCTCTCCGACTCAGAAAAACTCAATACGCTGCTATCGCTGTCACTACTCGAATCACTCCTTTTTTCCACCCGCTTGTTACTTCGCTTGTGTACTAGAAAATAATAAAAATAAAAAATAGCATACATCAGTGTGTTTAAACTCTCAGATGACAGCCAACAGACATTTCAAAAGGAATCGCTAAGGATTCACGTCTGCGTTGCGTTATAACTTATAACCAAATCGGCACAAGTACAATTATCTTAACCATTATGTGTTATGAATTAAATGGTTCTAGCAACGTCAAAAAACGTTCTTTGAATATTGAAGCATTTATGAATTGAATGTCAAAAATAGAATTCCTCAATTATCAATTGACTTAATTGCAATGAAAAAAATCATATATTTATCCGTCAAAACACAATTTTACCAACCTGGTGATTTCTTCATTATAGCAGCTCTCCTTTGTCGCTTTTGTTACAATGAACAGCTCTTTCTCGATGCAATTTTCAAGTACAAATATTCAGTCCCTCCTTCTAAGATTTCCAAAAACCTCGAATTAATTGTTTGATGCCTGAACCATACATTAACATGGGATAGTAATAAAGATTAACGATAACACTCAATAGCAAGTAGCTTATATGTAAATGTAACCACTTGAACTGTTTTTATTAAGTTTCAAATTCAATGCCAGAAGAATTAACTTTCTGTTACTCAGCCTAGTACATGCATATTACAGCACTTACCCAAAATGCAAGTCCTTACTGTCAATGGCCAAGCAACTAAAATATGATATATACTGTTGACTGTAGATAGTTTACACCTTATCCAACCTTTTGTGTCTGATTGCTTTGATCTTCAATGGAAATAGAGTGAGCAAAATTGTCAGTGTTTTTGTCAGAACGCAGAACGTTTTGGAAATTTTGGCCCAAAGTATATTTTTCCCTGGTTGTGTAGTTGAGTACACGTACAGTATAAATGTTGAATATATGGTATTAAGTATATATGCTTATATGGCAGCTGATAAGCGAAACTTGATTACCAAAATGTAAACTCGAGTCGCTAAAGTTGAGTGACTCAAACTCAAACTAATCCAACAAAAAACATTTACATTTGCACATACATTTGTACACGAGTGCCAGAGCCAGTTTTACCGAGTGTACGTGTGAAAACTGCATGTGTCAGCCTACAGCCTCTATGTTGTACTTGTATCAATTCATGTGTAGATTTTGTTTGACTGGAAGATGAAATGGAATTATGGAATCATATACATATGTCCTTCTCTACAAAGGCAGTGCTTTGATTTTAGAGTAAAACTCGGTTGTAAATTATTGTTCCCATCCATAATAAGTGACTCTACGAACGAATGAAATGATCAGAAATTCTAATTAAACTTGTCTAAATTCAAATTCTGACTCGTTCATGCTTTTAACGTCAGGTCAGGATTAATGTTTTCGCTGCAGGATTAGGATAAGTATTAAGAATTTTATGACAAAAATCCACTTCTTAAATTTCTTCTTCTTTTCTAGATTTCTCCTGCTATTAATATAGTAATAGGCTAGCGAGGGGTGGGTTTAGATATGGACTTTAGTTGACATTTTGCATATAATGATGTCATGTATGTTGTTAAATCCGGATGATAATGATAATAATGCAAATAAGCCACGCCGCCACACTTACATACGTATTGTACTTGTACAGTACTTATGTACAGTACTTATGTGTATAAAAAGACATTTTCCTAGTTGATGATTATGTGGAAGGAATCGAACGAATGTTTGCAAGAAATGTTGATATCACATCACACACGGCATGAGATTGAAAAGTGTAAGTGATGATGAGTCAAAAGAGTCAAAAAACGTCAAAAGTGGATCTTGCTGTGCATAGTACGTACACAGGAGTATAACAACGATACCAAACCAATTGCTCTTTTGTTAGGTATATTCAGTACAAATTATAATTGACAATGAAGTGTTTTGTACCAGTTGATTGAATTGGTATCTTGTAAACCGTTTATGACGTTCAATCTACCAATTATAGTTCAGTTTTCTTTCCACTCCATTTACAACTACTCTGCAAAAACTGCATCATTCAATAGCCAGGTCACCACAGTGGATTCCATTGGATTTATGATACTGAGTAACTGACTAAATGAAGAGGTCAGACATGTCACATTTACTATAATGACTTTAAGACTTGATTGTTTTAATTTGCTGTGAACGGCTGAATAATTTTGACACAGCAATGGTTTGAATATATTTTGTGTTTTTATTTCAGGTGCGACAGTGAACTCCACTTTCACAGTTTTGATTCACAACTGAAAATGGCATCGAACGGGGACGCGGAGGAGAATTCCAAACGGGAGCATTTATGGAAACAATGCAAGATAATCAGCCGCTTGGAGGATGGTAGTTTGCAGCTGAATAAATCCAATTTAAAAGTGTTACTTCACTCATTGGATCCAAATATGAAGGAGCAGCCAATTGTGCTAATTGGTGTAACTGGACCTAAATCGAGTGGAAAGTCTTTCTACACTAATTTGCTAGTTCAGTTTTTCAAAAATAATGAAGTTGGAGGATGGTTCGCAAAGCTGACAAAGAAGAAGGAGAAATCTGGAGAAGAATTGGCTTTACAGGGATTTTCCTTTGGAGGTGTTGCCTCAACAGATCATTTATTACCAGACAACGACACCAGTGGAATTTACCTGTACACGGAACCTTTATTTACAAGGGATAATACTCCTGGCAAACTTGTGTGGATTATGCATGTACACTATTGTGAAAAAGATCCTCAAGCTGATGAAAAGGAGTTGGATTCGTTGGAGATTTTGATGAATTTAATTTGTTCAAGGCTGATTGAGATTGCTCTGGACGATGAAAATGCTTGTACTCGCAAGGTTGCAATGACTTATTAATTGTAGTTGAGGTCTGGCTTGGTTGTTGTTGGTATATGATATTCATTGAATTATTATTTTTTATTGTTAATTTTGCAGTTGAACATTGTGGAAGTCAGAAATGCCCTTTCGGAAGCTGAAACCGGCTTAAATTTGCAAGACTTATGTAACAGCATTGTTTGTTTGATAAGAACAAATGATAAAGATAAGCTAAAGAAGCGATTTGCAACCGAAAAGGCCAAGAGTATTAAGCGGCTTCAGGAATTTTCAAATTCTTTCATATCGGAGTCATGTCTGGAAGGCGTTAAATATTTGAATGTCGCTTACATCCCCGACTTTGCTGATCCTCTTCATGATGAAATGGGCTGTCTCCTAGCCAAGGGAGTGGCTTACGACAAATTAAGAAAAGTAACTCAATTGTTTGCAGAAGATAGTGAATTAGTAGCAAAGACTTGGAAAGGAAAGACGGTTGTACTGAAAAGGCTTGCCAGGTTTCTTTCAGAGTGCGTTCTTAACGCAGGTACGCGCAGAATTTTCTAATTAACTAATCCCAAACCATAAGACATGGAGCAACAAAGTGATGTATGTAAATATTTATTGTTTTAGAGTACAGTTTTTCTAATGAGATTCAGCAAGATCCAGCGAATCCAGATTCGGATTCGAACAATCTACCTCCATCTGTTAGTGACAAAGGACCAATGCAGGATAATGAAAATTCGTCGAGCTCTCTCGATGAACTGGCTAGACAAGTTACGGTTTCTAATGAAAACCCTTCTGAAGTAAGAAGTTCGTATGTTAATTTTTTAAAATAATTATAATTAAAATTTCTAATCGTGGTGAATAAATCCGGTTTCCATTAAAGGAAGTCAGTGATAAATCCAATAAGCAAAACCAAGACAAGAATGAGAATACACAGGAAAATCAAATTGCTGTGGACAATAAACAGGACAAGCAAACTGAAAACTTCGAGCAAGAAAAACAAGCTAAAGTAAGCGACAAACATGAAAAGCAAGCTAAAGATGAGGAACGGCGAAAGCAAGCTAAAGATGAGGAACGGAGAAAGCAAGCTAAAGATGAGGAACGGAGAAAGCAAGCTAAAGATGAGGAACGGAGAAAGCAAGCTAAAGATGAGAGAACGGAGAAAGCAAGCTAAAGAAGAGGAGCAGCGAAAGCGGATCGAAGAAGAAAATCGCCGACTTGAACACCTTGTTGCATTAGCATTTGAAGAAGCATGGAAACTCATGGTGAAATTTCTAAATCAATGGGTTGATCAGTTGATAAACAAAAATACAATAAATGACTGTGCTAGTGTTGTCTACGCGGTCGTACAAAGGATTGAAACTGATTATAAAATCCAATACAAAATGACCCCATCATTTCTCCGGAAATTTATATCAATGCTTAATGAGAAACTGAAATTTGGAAAAGATATGTTTGAAAAAGTAGAGAAAACCGTCGAGTCATTTCATAACAAAATGTTCAACGAGTTCGCCTCCTCGGGCTGTTTTCCTGATACAGCATTAAAAAACTTAATTCAACAACATGCCCATTCAACACTACAAGTATTTAGTAGTGATCCTGAGAATCACTATAGAAAATTTGTAGAAAGAGCAATATCCACCTTATCCAAATGTTACAAAGAAGAAAATGACATCATATTGAAAACAGAAGACACTATAGCACAGGAAGGTCGTGAGAAGTTACTGGAACATTTCAAGAACAAACTGAAAAGTTTAATAGGCTGCGGTCCGTACAGTCCAAGAATGTTAAGAGATATTCATACACACATTTTCTTAACTTTCCTTGAAGCCACGAAAACTGCCTCTCGTTATGACCCTACTCGACTAGAAAGGTTCAAAGAAGTGTTAGAGTATGATTTTCTGACCACTTGTAAGCCCTACATGGAAGCAAACGCTAGCGCATTACTTTCCTGTCAAAAACAAATCAACGGTCTCATCGTGTCATTAAAGAAACAATATGACGAAAATATGGAGAATAAACTAAATTCCGCTGAAAATGGAGTCGAACCATACATTTTTGAAAATTTCAGCCAACATGTACGAACTGACGTTTTCAGCCAGTTGGAAAAAGAAATTAAAACCTGTTTTCCAAACGAACCTTGGAACATTCATCAAGGCACTTTACAAGCACGTATTGACAGGTCATGGCCAAGTTTCCAAATGGAAAATGAAAAAAAATGGGAAAATTCCTCTTCATCGCCATCTGAGAAGATGGAGATGGGCATTGATCCGAATTTAAAGTTAAAAACACTACAACCAAAGGAGTCTCATCCTTTAGTAAATGATGCTTCAGCTTTGGAAACGTTCTCTGAGAAAGGAAAAGCTGGTTCAAGTCAAAGACCTTCAACATCTCCTAGACCCACCAACCAAGATAATATTCTAAGTCCAATATATTTTCAAGTTAGTTTGACAAAAATCTTAATGAGTTGGGGCTCTAAAATGGAAAACGGACGAGAACGCTTTTATAAACATAAAGACATAACGGAAAGTGAAAGATATACATTTGCAGCAGTTGTGGGAATAACAAGAAATAACGTTTGGGTATGCGGCAATGAAGTGACTGATATTTTGACACAAACCCCAGGTGCATCAGAATTTTCTAAAATTTGGTCCATCGGAGATCTCGTTTTGAAAGGGGAAATTTCATGGGAGGAAGAAATATACGTTGGCGAAGATGTACAAAAGATTACGGTTGAGTTCTTACTGGGAATGCTGCTCCAAGATTTAAAGAGAAAGTGGGAAGTTGAGTTCGATGGGATTGTTCAAGAAACCGTTATTGTCATTCCGTATTGGGTAGTCAGTAGTCAACGGCAGCAGATCAAAGATGCTGGACGAATCGCTGGATTTCAGAGAGTTTCTCTAGTAAACGAAAATACTGCCGCCGCATACGCTTCTATTTCTCAAAAGAAACATCTTGATCCTGACTGCATTACTTGCATTTTTTCAGAAAATTCTGGCGTTGTTGATATTGCAGTCTACTCGTACGAGCCTACATTGCCGAAGCTGAAAATGAGAGGACATACACTGTTTGATGGGAATTCAAAAAATGCAACCAATGAGTCACAGTCAGTACTGCAGCAAGTAGTAAACGCTGGAAAATATGTTCTCGGCTACTGGGAAGATAATGAAGAAGCCCAAGCTATACAGCAGGTTCATAATTGTTGGAAAACAGCATGGAAAGATACAGAAAATGGAATAGGGGGTTATTATAAGCGAGCTAACTCGTATCCAAAAGAAGTTGTTACATTTTGCGAATCTAAGAAGTGGAATAATGTTCTACTGCAAATAGCAAAAAATCTAACATGTGTAAAATACACCGAACATGTACGCCAGTTTGCAGCCTTTGGAGCATTTTGTATCGCCAAAAACCTAGAAAATTGCAAAGAAATTGTTAAAGACCGCATTTGTTTTGACATTTTGAGACAAAGCGGTCAAAACTATGGACTAAAAGCTTTATCTGGTGAAGACCACTACTTACCAATAGGTATCTCAATCGCCTTTACCATTACATAAGAATGAAGTACATTACTATCAGGAAGCTTTCAAATCCAGAGTTTCGATTGGAAAACTAAAAGTAATAAATGTACCAAAAGACTTTCAAGTTGAGCCAGTTTTGGAAGTTAACCTTGAAGGAATTGTGGTCTTTCAAAATGTTTTATTCAGAAAAGAAGAGTATTCTTATAAGTACATGATGGGTCATCGAATCCTGAAGAATTCTGCACCGACTGAAGCATTTCAATGGGAGACGCCAAATTTGAGCGAAGATCAAATTGTCAAATATCGCTCGCTATTGGATCACATAAAACAGTTGAATTCAGCTGCATCCGAACTTTGTCATGCCAAGGAAATTTTCGTTAAAAAATGTGAAGAGATGAAAATACGATTGGACGCAGGGGAAGGAAAGTTCAGGACTGACCTAGGAAGGAACATGGTATTGAAACAAATTTCTGAGGCTCTTACATTAGCAAACCATCCCAAGCTAAGTGGGACAGATGTCGAGAACCAAATGGAGCTTTTAGGCACCTTGGAGTCCAAATACTTTTAGGCATATACCTATTTGGGCAGCTCGAGGGGATGGGGAATTGAAGTTTGAAGTATGTAGCTTTAAACTCTCAGAAAGGGAAAATACACGTATATATGTCTGACTGAGTCGTCTGACCCACTTAATATGCTAATTAATCAATAAAATGCAATTAACATATAATGAGCTTTGAAATTGTTTAATTTTCAATATAAGCATTTTCTGGATCGGAGAATACCGCGCATAATTATTAACATGTTAAGAATACTGAGCATAATTGCGTATGAATATATAGTCATCCATTTACTTTTTTGTAAGCAGTTCGCCTTTGATTTCGGTGTGATGAAAAATGAATGAAGTCGGAGTCAAATCGAAGCGCTTACAAAACTATTATTAAAGTTTGGCGAAAATTCCTAAAACTATTCATTCCCTATAGGTTGGTTCCTTGTTTCTTTGTTTTTTAGAGAACATATCTCAAGTTCAGTTTTGAATTTGGGGCGTTTTTTGGTTGTTTCTGAGCCCTGTATAAAGACTAGAACATATAACTAGTTGCAACTCATTCTCCTCCATTTCTTTGAAATTTTGCTATCTGAAAGGTGCAAATTTTTCTACAATTTTTGTTTCATTCGCTCTACAATTTCTTAATTAAACATATAGTCGCTCTGTACACGTACACCTATCAAACAGAGGCAATGCAGATAGCGATATCTGTAAGACTAGACGGCCAGATGGGGCATTATGCCCCAAAAATTCTAGATTTCAAAATTGTCTGTAATGCCTTTACGTAAAATGCATAACTCATGTATAAAATGCACAATACATCATAGTAGGAAGAAAAATGCAAGATATGGATGCCGGTTGGCAAAAGGCGAAGAGAGAATGTATGTACATAAATATTTTACATCTAACTTACTTACGTAGCAAGATGATAGCGAGACTGGAAGAAATTATGCTATCATTGAATCGTTCTCGCATCCTCTACGCATATAAATGTTATCAGGTGTACTCAACAATTGTAATAGCTTGACATGTTCACATTATCAGTTCAGTATCAGTGTTTTAGTAAACTACATAAATGACGCTGATTCAAATAGTAGCACAATGCAGTTTTAAAAAACATGTAAACTATATCAACCAACAGAATTATCACTGTTGTGCCCCTTATAAACTGAATGGCTAGCAGCGGCAAAGGGAAACTGCATAAACCCAGTGTAGTCAGAGTCAGAGTATAGTACCGAAGGAAACGCATAACACATATATAGTATGTGGTATAGTATATAGATAGACCCAACAAACCAAATCCTTCATTTGCATGCCTTTCGCCTCACTATATCAGCTAACTCAGAGAGGCTGGAGGGGCCACGCCACAGCACCAGATACCAAGGCTAAGGCTACAGCACCAGGTCCGAGCACCAAGGCTACAACACCAGCACCAAATACCAAGGCTAAGGCTACAGCACATATTTTGATCACTGGCTGAGTT
>JAHZNA010003329.1:0-13059 GCA_027743935.1 Sinodicranocentrus sp. ZH6
CCTCCAAACAGACGAAAAGTAAATCAAAAGGCAAGCAAAAGAAAAATTAAGCATGATGTTTTAAAAGGCGAAATACGATTAAATATTTTTTTTGAATTAGGGCGATTTAAAATATTTGCTATTTGCTTAGTATGATTGCTTGATATGGTGATTGCTTATTAAAGAGTGTGGTTTTGTTCAATAACTTGATCCAGTGTGCATTTGATCTTGATTTACACATACTTACACGCAATTCATGATTTTCGCATCTACTGTCACTGCTCTAGCTCTTCCAGTCTACACGTGCATGGTTACACAATGCCCAAGATCAAGATGTAATTCATCCTATGAATAAAAACATTCAGTCGTTCCTTATATGTACATGATAATCACTAACACAAATGTATTCACATGATCCGGTGCTTCGTAATCTTCTCCATGTAAAATCTACCATGTGGTTAAGTGGCTTAAAGCATCAAGAGGTTTGACAAATGGAATTGAAATATTAACATGTATAAATTTAGTTTTTAAAAGGTTTGGTAAAGTTTGTTTCACTTGACAGTACTTAAAATGTGCAAAATAACCAAAATTCTAACAACCCTATCAGCACTATTAGTGTTAGCTAGCCAACTCGCTGGAACGGATGGTGCA
Source organism: Sinodicranocentrus sp. ZH6 (assembly GCA_027743935.1). Lineage (NCBI taxonomy): Eukaryota > Metazoa > Arthropoda > Collembola > Entomobryomorpha > Entomobryidae > Sinodicranocentrus > Sinodicranocentrus sp. ZH6. The sequence goes on from JAHZNA010003329.1 coordinate 631, forward strand.
AATATTCTGCTGTTTATAGGTTTTGGTGGTCCTAGTCATCGAATTGCAATGGCACCACTTGCTCAAGCCTTGGCTGACAAAGGTCACAATGTCACCATTTTGGCGCAAAGCAAGCCTCAAGATGACACCTCCAAGATAAACTATTTCATTCCAAAGAAGCTGACCAAGTATTTCGATGATGAGCACAAATCAGACAAATCCAACTTATACGATCAGCGGGCAGCTGGGAAAAGCACGCATACTTGGCTCTTCATGCCTTATTTTGGAACCAACACTTGTGAGCAGTTGTACACTGACCAGGGGTTTCTGGAATGGTTAAAAATTACCAAATTTGATTTAGTCATTTTAGATGGTTTATTTAACGAGTGTGGTTATTCCCTTGGGCATGTGCATAAAGCAAAAATTATCGTATTCATTACATCGTCCATGCTTCCATGGGTTATTGACGGGATTGGAGTTCCAGATGAAACATCTTCCATTCCAGATACCATGTTTCATTTTCCACAAAATATGAACTTTTTCCAGAGATTATCTACTGCTGTAATGCCAGTCTTCTGGAGATTGTTAAGACAGTACTATTATTTTCCCAAATTGACAAATATTGTTAAAGAGGGATTGGGACAAGATGAATTTCCAAGTTTTGAAGAGTTGGAGAGAAATACAAGTTTGGTATTTGTGAACACCCATGTTGCACAAGAATATCCGAGATCGCTGCCACCAAACATAATTCCTATAGGGGGAATATCGTGGGTCAATAAACGGAAGGAATTGCCCACAGTACATTATATACATTCAATACTATTTATTTGTAAGAACACATCTAACAAGAATACTTCATCCAAACATAACATACATTTTCAGAAACTTGAGGATTTCATCAAAAAAGGAAAAGAAGGTTTCATATACATCAGCTTTGGCTCTTTCATCGATGTCAGTACATTTCCTCCCTTAACACAGACGATATTTATGAATGCACTGCGTAAATTTTCAAATATTCAATTTATTTGGAAGTTAAACGATCCTCCGGCGGATTTACCGCAAAACGTTCTAGTTGAAAAATGGATGCCTCAACAGGATTTGCTTTGTATGTATTTTATTATTTTAATTGTATAAAACACCCTGGCGCTGACGTTGACTTTAATTTTTTTATTTTATTAATAGTGCATCCAAAAATTCGAGCATTTATAGGACACTCTGTGCTCGGTGGAATTAATGAAGCTATTTACAGCTCTGTACCTCTTATCTGCTTCCCCATTTTTGCTGATCAGGATTACAACGCTCATCTGGTGGAGAGGAAGGGGTTCGGAATCAAATTAGAAATTACGACTTTGACGCAGGATGAAATGAACGATGCAATCAATCAAATTCTTACAGATAACACGTGAGTCAAGTTCTAATGCATGAAAAACAAACGCAAGTATCTAATTTTTTGTAGTTTTAATTTTCAGATATCGAAAGAACATAAAAAGAGTCAATGAACTGTTCCGAGACCGTCCAATGAATCCTGTGGAAACGGCTCAATGGTGGACAGAGTACTGAGTACGTTCTCCGTCACGACAATACAGACTCACTGCGACCTCTTAGTGTTCACCAGTCGTGGTGGGTCAAACGACAAATTGATGTTTGGATTTTTATACTAATTGTTTTGATCTCTTTGCCAGTTGTGAGCTTTTGTGTATTTTGTAAAATTGTGAAGCAATGTTGCAAGTCGCGGGGTTCAGCAATCAAAACTAAAAGCAAGAAGAGCAAACAGAAACTAAATTAAGGTTTCTAAATAAACTATTTTAAAGTAGGTTTTGTGAAAGGGTTATTTTTCAATTGTTAGTGCAATATTTTAGAAAAAGGAGCTACTTTGTAGGTCCTAATTTTACTACTTAACGGTTGCCTAATAGATGTTGAATTTTGATGGCATTTTATATTTATTTTCATGTTGTACTCAGATGAGGTATGGGTAGATAGAGTGTTTCGCTGCCTTAAGTTTATATTATATTACTATGATATCGGCATAGAGGGTTGAGAATATTATGATATTACTAACAGTTCAGTAAAATGCTCATGTAAAAACTGTGTTTATCTGCTGCATGAACTGCAGCAACACGGATTACTCACTAAAGTCATTAAAAATACTGTGAAAACCGGTATCCAGGTTTGCACCTCACAAATTTCACTTGTGGATGGCTTGGAATGCTTTCATACCGGCTACAAAGCTAAAAACACAGGAAGATGCAAAGGATGAATAAAAACCAAAACCACCATAACCTTGAATGTACTCTAAGGAAATGTCAAATTATCCACGTCATGTGTATACATTCAATCCATTCCATGTTAAATGCACACATACGATGTGAAAATACAAGTCAATGTTATTACTCCCATAGAAGATATCCCAGCAAGAAGCAACCATTCGTTTAGTAGATTTCACAAATATTCCAGTGCATTCATTATCATTTAAATTTAATTTAATTGTTTTAAGGCAACTTTAAATAAGTCTCCCCAAAATGCTGTCTGTACTGATATTTGTAGTCAGCCAAATAGCTTTCTCTGGAGGTGCAAATATTCTCATTTTTATTGGCTTCGGAACCGCAAGCCATAGAATTGCACTGACTCCTCTAGCTGAAGCTCTAGTAGAGAAAGGTCACAATATCACTTTCCTAGCGCAAGATAAGCCTTCAGGGGAAAACTCCAATATAACATATTTTGTACCGGAAAAGCTTACCAAAGCTTTTAAAAACATTTGGGAATCTACTGAGAATGAGTTTAATATTTACGATCAGCGTGCTTCGGGAAGGGGGTTGCAGACGAGGATTCCCTTTCCATGGTTTGGATTTACTGTGTGCGAGCAGCTTTATGGAGACGAGAAATTTTTAGAATGGCTAAAAGCGACAAAGTTTGATTTGGTGATAGTCGACGCACTTTTTAACGAGTGTGGTTATTCCTTAGCGCATATCTACAAATCAAAGATGATTATGTATATTGGGTCATCCGTGTTTCCGTGGGTTGTTGATGAGATTGGAATTCCCGATGAGAGCTCGTCTATTCCAGATACTACATTTTTATCTTCACAAGATATGAGTTTTTTCCAGCGAGTTGGGACTGCAATTGTACCTGTGTTTTACAGACTATTTCGAAAGTATTATTTTTTCCCGAAGTTAACAACAATTATTAGAGAGGGATTGGGCCAAGAGGAATTCCCGAGTATTGAGGAGTTGGAGAAGAAGACTAATTTAGTGCTTTTAAATACCCATGAGTCGCTAGAATTTCCAAGGTCGCTACCACCTCATGTAATACCGATAGGCGGAATGTCGTGGAGGAAAATGCGTGGAACCTCTATTTCTAAGGTAGGAAATTATGCTTCTGACGATGTCCTTATCTACATAACTATATAGCAGTTGCTTTTTTCAAGTATACTATTCGTGGTTTTAAACTGTAACCTTGTAGAAAATGGAAGATTTCATCAAAAACGGCCAAGATGGTTTCGTCTACATCAGTTTTGGAACATTTATTGACTTTAGCACTTTTCCTAACTCAACTCAACAAACTTTTATTAATACTCTTCGTGGATTTCCAAATATTCAGTTTATTTGGAAATTGAATGAAGCTCCGGAAAATTTACCAGAAAATGTTTTCATTGAGAAATGGATGCCTCAACAGGAACTATTGAGTAATGACATGATTTTTAAAATGTATGAACTACCTCACCTCGTCGAAATCAGAATAAATGTACCCATATTGTGTTCTATTTTATTTCAGCGCATCCGAAAATTCGTGCATTTATCACGCATGCTGGAATCGGTGGAATAAACGAAGCTATTTGCAGCTCCGTTCCCCTCATTTGCTTCCCAATTTTCGCAGAACAGGATTATAATGTGCAGCTTGTGGAGAGGAAAGGTTTTGGAATCAAAATGGAAATCACAGCTTTAACAGAAGATGCAATGGCGGATGCACTCAACAGAATTCTTACAGATGACACGTAAGCCCCCCCCACCGACAAAGTATACCGAAGTATAATAGCGAAACTTTTAAATAATTTGAATATTCTTAATAAAATTAATAGCTATCGCAAAAATGCGATAAAAATGAACAAACTATTCCTGGATCGTACAATGAAGCCGGTTGAAGCGGCAGTCTGGTGGACTGAATTTGTTCTCCGTCACGACGACCTTGACCACATTCGTCCTCTCAGTATCCAGCAGTCTTGGTGGGTCAAGCGTCAAATTGATGTTTGGATATTTATTTTCACTGCCTTGATCTCAATCACAGTTATCAACTTATGCATATTTTATAAAGTTCTTAAAAAGTGTGTTAAGTGTAGTGGTGCTGCAAAAGATACGAAAGGAAAACAAAAACTTAAATAAACATCTGAATATACAGAGTTTTTATTACTTTTACTACCTCAATATGACACAGTCTTTGTTTAAAAAAATAATTCACCTTAAGTGGTAAACTTTAATTTATAAAAAATATATACGAAGCTAATCTCGTTTCACACTACTCCATTCATGGGTTTTAGTACTACTTTAAATGCTCTCTCTCTCCAAAAGCTTCTCTGTAAATAATAATTAAATCGTTGAGTTTGGCCAGCCGTACGTAATGTAATTGGAATTTTTCGTATAACTGCATTGACAATCTACTAGAAATTACGTTTGTCAGTTAAATTACAAAAATCTAGTTGCATCTCGGCATATATGAACATTTCACATAAATATATATTTTGTAACTATAATGGCAAGTCATTAAAAATTTTAGTCTGAATTGAAATGTGTAGATAAAAATCACGTGAGGTAATCCCGTTTGATAAAATCTGCTCCTATTTCCCCAATCATCATGCAAGCTTAAACAAAAACAAAGACAAGAAATCATTATGAATTCATCACATCAGCTAATCTACGAATAATTATAGTTAATCTTATTAAGATATAGAGATATTTCGTAAACTAACCTGCATTAATATCTGCGGCTAACGTGAGAGATCTCGTGACACACTCGTAGTAAGCATCTGTCCTGAATTTGAAAATTTCACAACCTGGCAATGCATGTGGCATGAGAGTAGCGTCGAGCTCTTTAAAGGCTGTGGAATTTTCCACCAGTTCAATGGAACGTTTTTGACCTAAAAATAGTAAAACTTCGTTAGCACGTCCAACCTCCCAGCTCGAAATATGACTTCAGTCCTGAGCACTTACTCTCCACCATAATTTTTGCGTCCTCATAATTTTCATAATATCTTGGATCAATTAATGGCGGTAATTTTGGATCCGTCCCGCGGATTTTCACCTCCCCGCGACTTTGAGGACGATTTAAAACGTTGAGGATTTGGAACGAGTCTTGACCTTGAGCATTCCTATAAAACTTTTGTAGGTAGCCTTGTTTGACGTTGTAAGTGAACTCGTTGTCTTTCCCGTAATTTTTATACACGGAATTCCCCAACATGACCCATTCCAAATCTGGCCAGTGAGCTTCCCCTCGCTTTTGTGCTTTGGAAGATGACACAAATCCAGCAGCTTGAACTCCTGAGGATGTCAATGGTCCTCGACCATCAAGAACAAAGTCGGCTATTGTGTTTGAGTTAATGTCTCTGTCAATGTTGAAGGATATTGCCTTATTGATCAGGAACGGACCAACTGACGTGGCCACGTGGTCTTGCAAATTTTTGCCGACAGGGAGAGACTTTCGAACTTTAACCTATATTTTCACATTATTGAGGTAACTCATCCGAAATTAAAAATTGCACGAATTAGACTAGCGGTAGTTACCCCAACGGCGTCCAAATGCTCTTTCGGCCCAATTCCAGATAACATCAAGATTTTAGGAGAATTAAAAGATCCTGCAGATAAAATCACTTCCTTGTTTATTCTCGCGATTCTCCGCTGACCATGGCGAGTATACTCAACTCCATAAACTTCATCCGAGTCATCGCGCAAAAGGAGCTGTATATGTCATTAAAATCCAAAAAATTTATAACTGTTTATCAAACTGTCATAAGTCACGTAACATATCATTTTCTGAATCGTATTATCTCCTTCTCATTTTATCTCAATGATGTCCCAAATCCAAACTAATTACCATTATTGCGCATAAAATCCTTTTAAAGTTTTCAACATTTTCATAAGAAAAAACATATTTTTTATCAATTTTCATACCTTATTAACATGTGCGAATTTGCGCACCGTCAGGCTCTTTCTGTCCCTTAAAAGAGGCTCTAAAAATGCTTGATAAGTTCCCATTCGTCGTCCCCTTTTCTGTGTATACATGAAAGGGGCAAATCCTGTAAAAAGCCGACAGTAAACATTTTTATTTTTACACATATTTCATCATTTTTGTTCTTCATTTGTACTTCGCACAGTTATGGAGTAACAACATATTTAAGCTGATGATGAGAATTAAGATAACAAAAGCTCCAAAAGATAGTTTCAAGCCAAGTGATAAAAATCAGTCTCCTTTGTCACTAATTATAATAAACAATACAACCCCTATAAAAATGAGCTATGCTACATTTAAAATATTCAAGAGAGCAACTGCTCAAAGCTCACAGTGCGCAGGGATATTTCCACATCGACAAAAAGTCAATACGCAACAGTCACGAGAGAGGAGGGAATGAGAATATTATTCTACAATGTCCACATATCACATGCAATATGGATATTCTTTTCTGTGATATTTTCTCAATTCACACATGAATATAAAGTAACTCCACGTCAAGAAAGGTCTTTTTTCTTAATTACGCAACAACTTGTCTCATCATCATCATCAGCTAGTTAAAAAAAGCGAAAAAATGACTCTAAAGATTTTTCATGAAGAGATAATTTATATCTTCTCTGTAAAGGTTATTTACCTTCGTGAAAGGGTGCATTATAATCTACACTCTTAAATCCTTTCTCTTTCCCAGCTTTGACGAATTGATCTGCAAGTCCTGTATATGCAGGGAGGGTGACCTCTAGAGGTCCTTTTGCGGAATGGAACTCTTTCGTGAAGTTATCCCAGGGTTCTGAAATTCTGTAGTTTTCCGATCGTTTGAAGTATCGTAGAACGTTGTCGTACTTCCATTTCGGCTCTTCTGTGATGTTCGCCCAGTTATCGTAATCGTAAGGGGAACCGCGGGCGTAAGTCATGAAATTAAGGTTGCTCGAACCTCCCAATGATTTCCCGCGAGGAATGGCGCACTCCTGTTTCGGCATGGCGAAACAACTCTTCTTTTGCGACACTGTTCTATAGTTCCAATCCATTCCGTCGCGGTTCAAGAGGAGGAAGGAGAGCGCTGGGATCTGGGTTAATGGATGAGCTAGTATGCAAATTATATAGAAGGAGAGACAGTTTATTGATTGGGTAAACTTTACCTTTGAAATTTGAGCTCTTTTTTATGCAAGATTTTGGCAATGAAAGGGGGAGGGCAAAAATGATTGACTGATTTGCGCAAAGAGGTGAGTGTTGTTGCATTTGTGGCAAATGGGAATTTTGACAGGCGTCGTGTGCGGTTCAAAATTAATAATGAGAGATTACTTACGATCCCCACCAGCCTCCAATAAAAGTACGTTAAAGTCCTCTGAGAGTCGGTTGGCCACAATTGCTCCCGAGGAACCTGAGCCCACTATATATAATACCGTTCAAATTATAAATACGTATTACTACATGATGATGATGATGACATTTTTATGGCTAGTGAGAGGTTTCTTTAAAGCTCCAGCTATCGATCAGTAACCCTGATCATTATCATTATTCAAGAGCGAAGTATACTACATTTAACTGATTCGTGTAATGCACTACCAATGACAAATTTTACTCCGTATTATACAATTTAATATTTAGCAGCGGCAAACTTCGAAGGAGAGATTACTTACCGACAATAAAATCAAAGGTTTCTGTGCTCTCATATCCTCTCATAAGTTGATCTTGCATAGCATCCATATGATGAAACATCATCACAGCCGGTCCTAGAAACCCAATCGCTCCATATAACAACATGGAGAAAAGGCTTTGCAGCACTGCAATCTGCGGTTGAGGCTCCATCTTTTAAACCCCCGAAGACAATTTATAAACTTAAATCCGTTCAAAATCCTTCCAATAGGATTACTTCGATATTCACTCTAGATTAACTCCATCCACCTGTTCACTTTACCATTTGAGAAATTTTCAACTTTAAAATAAATTCTCCACTATGCATCACCAAATCAAACTGTAATTCACAATTTCACCTCTTAGTTCCCATTTTCCAATTGCTATATATATTCTCTTCCAATTTCAATCCTTTGGATGGCCCATTACATAATTTTTCTTGAGTACTCCACCTTACCTCGGCTTGTCTGTGAATGAACGAAAGTGAATGTTTTGAATGTGTGAGAACTTCTTCAAGTCTCTCTTCAAAGGCTTCCCTTCCCCATACAAACCTACGAAACTTATTTACCTCCCCATTAACGTGAGTAAGGTATGGTAACGTTCTAGAAAAAAATAATACTAATATATGCCAACTCTGTCATCGGCACTTACTACACAACTTGACAGTCCCACAGTTTTATACCTTTTGGCTCAGCACGTTAACTAGATTGGTAAAAAAAATGCCTAAGCAAAGTTTTACACTGAAAGAAAATCGCCATGCGTGATTGTCCATTTATGAGAGGTGCATATAGACTTTCATACAATTACGCACATACGTGTATACACATATACATTGTTAAACGCACATTAAAGGGTTAAGATGCCCATCTATCTGTAGAAGTTTATCTTGAAAGATATAATGTATCAAAAAAATTCCATTATAACAATGTTTTTTTTCTGCATTGAATGGCAAAACAAAACGGTAAGATAAAGGATTAAGAAATGCAGAGGGTGTGGGTACATACGTTAGGCGCGTAATGCTTGAATTATTGAAAGGGATGACCACATTAGCTAACTTGAAATTATTTACCATATTATATGCCCAGTTTAACTTGTGGTTTCTACACTGATAACAGGGATTCTAAGGAACCTCTGTAATTTAGTCATTAGCTAGAAAGACCACATGACTTAAAGTGTGCGTAAATCCATTTCGTTGTAAGTTTGTAAATAATATTATAGGAAAAAATATCACTATAAAAAATTCTCCTCTCAGGTGCATTGATATACAGTTAAAATAGGTTAGCACTCAGGAATGAATGTCCGTATGTCTATTGTGCTAATGGCCGAGAGAGCCTCGGAATGGGCAAACTTCAATAATTCAAGTTTTTTTGCTTCCTGCTTTTATGCACTTCACTTGAGCACAGAGTGAGTTAAAAGGAGTGACTACAGTCTACAGTGTTATATATTGCTAATGGGGGATGAAAGGGAAACCAATTTTGTAAAGTACTTTGTTGCATGCAACGCAGGGGGGAATAATCTTGTTATGGTTTATAAGTTGGTTTGTTGTTATTCTCTGTGCCAATCTAAAGGACTTAATTTTTTTGAGGTTTCCTATAGATCATAGTTGTAGTTATAAGAATAGGAATTGGTATTTATGACCATTGTGTTTATTTATTTGCTCAAGTAGAGGTATACAAGGTAAAAGGATATTTTTGAGGTTTGAAAGTGGCAAAATAATATCGAAGATTTGCTGGCTCGTTTTCTAGTCTAAATAAGAAATTGGGGTGAGATACGCTTACGAAGGTAAGATGCGTACATGGGATGTGGATGTTCAAGAGGGTTTGTTTGTAACTGTACAATTTAATGTCACATCAGGTTGGGAATATGGGCCATTATGAATTTGAAAATTTGTTATGGAGGATTTTATATGCGGCTTTTTGTTGTGTAAGAAAGAAATTATATTACGTAAAGACACCTCTTCTGTCTGAAGTGCATAATGACAGAAGAAGTGCAGTTCTAGTGCAGTTGCACAATTTGCTCCATAAATCATTTTTTTCATGGTTGGTAATGATATATTAAGTGGCAGTGAGAATTGTCTGATTGAAATGGAAAAAAAATGAGTGTAATGATGAATGTTATGGATTTTTATAATAAAATAAACATGTAAACATTGTTAGTTCTTGTTTTTCTTAGTGGCTTATTGACTGATGGACAATGCGAGTGGCGAACTTCAGAGTCCTCAAAAGTGCACACAACTCAAGAGAGACATTTACATAATGATAAACATTTGCCAGTAATGTTGTTCATTACGTATGAGAATATGAGAATATCATATGAGAATTACATTACCTAATGTACATGATTGACTGATCCAATCAAACTGGGCGTTGTTATCTTGTTCTATTCCGTTTACATTATCAACGATGCATTTCTCGCACGTGTCTCGCTCGGCTTCGTAGGTAAATCTCATGTATGTACATGATATTCCAATTTGATAGACGTGCACTCAATGCAAATCTTACATAATAAGTCAATTTGAAACACTTTGAAATGCAATTGGTATTTTTAGCTTTATAGAAATATAGAAAAATGTATAAATGGGAACATATAAATGCGGAGAAATTACTGACTAATGATATGGAACCAGAGCAGAGCATGGCAAGAAAAAGCCGTTATTTGGGTAGACTTTAATGTCTAAAAAAATATTATTTTGCTAGTTAATTATGAGTATATATTGTAGAAGATACCTGTCTGGAAGTTAAGCATTGACATATTACATTGACGATAATGATACAAAATAATGCTAAAATTCAAATAGTTACAAGGCATATAATAATAATAAATAAATACTAAAACTCGTACAAACTGCATAACGCATGCATGGCCTAACATTCAAACACTACTGGAACACAAACAACATTTATGTTTATGTTACAAATATTTATATTTATATTTTACATATTATTTTACATCGTATAAAAGGTAATTAATTTGATACCAGCTCAAACAAATTGACTATAATACAAGTTGATATTTTCATCGATATTACAAATTAGTTGCAATTTTTAAAAACGAGCTCACTCCCTAACGAATAATTTCATTAGTTTGACTATTAACAGAGTTGAGCCAACTTTTGAGAACGAAATTAGCCCCCTTCTCTCCTACCATGATTGCTGAAACATAGGAAAACAAACCAAGATTATTAGACAAAACAAGTCTCCCCAAGAAGCTGCCGTTAGTGCTGTAAAGAAAAAAATTAGATAATGCGGTTTCATGCAAAAAGCAAGCGTTAAATTTTCCCGCCTTTTAAGGGAAAATATTTTTCCTTCATTTTCTTTTCAAAGTTTTACAAACCTGGATAATTTGTATTGCTGATTGGCACTTTTGGTAATACTGAAGCGTCTATCACTCTCAGATTTTTGGTTCCCAATACCCTGAGCTCCGTGTCTACTACGGCTTCCTTGGAATCCTTTCTGCCCATCGAACACGGTCCGACTATGTGATGCAGGGTGAGGGAATACTGACGAATGAAGCACTCCCAGTAGGCATCACTTCGAAAAGGGACATTTTCACAGCCGGGAAATACTGCGTCGGTGAAACGAGCACCGATCTCTTGGAAGGTGGTTGTATTCTCGACAAGATTCACAGCTATCTTTACCCCTGTAGAGGAATATAAATTCTGAAGGATTACCGTAATCTTAGTAATTAATTTGTTTTACAACCACAAATTGTAACCTTCAACGAGCGTCTTCATATCGTCTTCATTATCTAAATATTTTGGATCGATGAGAAACTCATCTGTGAACCGGGGTCCAGTCAGCTTCATATCTCCCTTTGCTTTTGGTCTTGCCAACGATACTATAATTTGAAAAGAATCCTTCCCTTTATCCAAAGCAAAGTATTGTTTCATAACTTCCGGTTTTACATGGAATCCATGCGCCATATCAATATCCATCCTGGAATAGACTCCATTTCCAAGGAAAATATATTGAATATCTGGCCAGTCCCCTTCTCCCGCAGCTTTTGCAAAAGATGTTGATATAAATGCGGTAGCGGACGTTGTAGATGATGACAATGGCCCGACGCCCCTTTGCGTGTAGTCGATCATAGCCTGGGAATTGATGTCTCTGTCGAATAACATGGATTTGGGCTCATTGATAACGAATGGACCTAGATAAGTGGAAATGTGATCTTGAAGATTGAGTCCAACAGGGAGGTCCACTTTTGGTCTGACTCCGACACTGCGCAAATGCTCCCTTGGACCGATGCCAGATAACATGAGAATCTTTGGAGACCCAATTCCCGCAGATAAAATTATTTCTTTGTTGGCGAAGGCTTGCTTTCGCACTCCGTGACGGTCATATTCCACCCCGTAAACTTCATTTTGCTCACCTCTCATCAAAACCTACATAGTATATGTACATTTTTAATGCACTGGTCAATTTTTTTTAACGTTAGTATACAAAGTGATACACCTTCGGGGTTACTGACCTTTGTCACGACAGCAAATTTGTAAATAGTAAGCGTTGGTCTGGATCTAATTGGCTCAATAAACGCTTTATATGTGCTGACACGTCTTCCATCCTTGATGGGAAAGTAAATATGAGAGAATCCTACAGAAAC
>JAHZNA010003330.1:0-17197 GCA_027743935.1 Sinodicranocentrus sp. ZH6
TTTACAAGCTCCTTTCCTTGTTAATGTTAATCCCACAACATAAATCCAAGCCACTTTACTGAAGAACTATTGAAGGTTGTCCAATCGTAAAACTTGTTTATTCCAACTTCTACCAACTTATTGTAGGAATTGTTTGCAATATAGAAATTCAAGATAAAAATATATACCAGTTTTGCATATACTTTTAGTTTCAGTAATTAGGTTGTAAAAAATCTCGCAATAATCGGATTTTATAATGAGGACCAAAGACAAGTTGAAGGTCATTTCGTATCGCATACAGGTTATCTAAAATTTATCTTGCTAGTGAATTCTCATCATTTCATCCATTTACCCCTGAAACCCGACTTGCTCTTTAACTTTGTCGAATATGCACAGATTAAGTCGATTTTTTTGTTGAAGTTCAACTTGCTAAAATTTGTGCAAAATATATCGACATGTAATGACAAGATTAGCATGAGACTATTTGAGATACCGACAATAAGTAAATCGGGGTTTTGTAGTTGTTTCATTAAATTTACTAGAAACCCGACAAACGTGTAGTCCGCCGGTAGCGCCGGAGTATTTTTTACCAAATCCTTAAAAAATGTGTAAAATAATGAAAACAAAAGCATTCCTTGTTTTATTAGCTGATTCTGTCAAACAAATTTGAAGCTACAAAAATCTCCGTCATGTTCTCAAGTCAAGTATCCAATCACCACTAGTTATACGAACTTTTACTGCTTGGCTTAAATTTACCCAGGTTGTGCAAGAAGCTGCTGGTAATTAATTAAGTCTGTAGTTTTCACAAGGTATGCCAAATTATAGGTTCCACGTCATTTGTCTACCTGTATTTGCCCGACCAAAACTCTCCGACTTGTAAATTGCCCGACCAACTAGCTTCCAGAAATTCAGAGCATCATTTGCCATCATGCGACAATTGCCCGCCTAACAAACCGCCAGAGCGGAAAATAAATTAGCCACTAATGTACAAATATGATGATGAAAACGTATCGGTTTTCATTTTTCCTGATCACTCCAGTTAAGATTAGCTTACTATTGATCTGTTTTTCATGCTTATTCTAACCAAATATCAAAACCTAACCTTACTTAAATCAGAACATAATTTACTAAATGGCATTCTAACTAATTGCTGGATACTCCATTGTTAATTGCTTAATCAACAAGATAGTCTGGAAGTTTGTTAGTCGGGCAAATGACGCTTTGGAAGCTATATGGTGGGCAATTTACAAATCGGATGGTTTTGGTTTGGCCAAATTACGCGGGGGCAAATACAGTCGGGCGAACGACGTGATACGCAAATTATACAATCAGACAATATGTGAGAAAGAAAACTGGTTTTTATTTCAAGTAAAAGACTTCTTTCCAGTATAAATATTGTAGGTAAACCAATCTATTCAGGCGTCAAGATACATTGTGAAATTTTCGTTGTGCGTGAGGCAATTCTCATATAAATATTTAAACCTTTTTGCAGGACATCAACTGAACAAATTTTCAAACCATTAGTTTTTTTTAAATTAGTGCATTAATTTTCATTTCTCTAATTAAATTAGTTTGGACGTTGTGTATATCTAGATGATTTATTACTGTGGTTGTAGTCATTAATATTAGGTCATAATAATCATTTATTTATATAAAACATTGTGTATCTGATTTTTAAGTCCCATTTCAGATAATCTACCGTATGAACCCCAGTTATAAAACAAATTGACGATGAAATCCCTAAAAGACACTCCATTGGAATTTGTTTATGGTGTATTTGGATTGAAAAATGACGTAGATCTGTGCACAAGGATGACACATATTGGGCTTATCCAAACAGTAATTGTTGGGATAATATCGATTTTCCAACCAACTCCTTACGGCAGATATTCACTAAGTATTTTTGGGCCAACAATTAACGTGAAACTTGGTTGGATGGTAAATCTTAAATATAAAAATTAAACGTCTAAATATGAACATGAAATAACTAATATCATTCAAAACTATTACAGGTTCAAGAATGCATGTCGTTCGTTTGTCCTGCAATAATAATCGCAATCACACCTGGTGTTCACTTGGATAGCGTTCCAAATATTGTAGCGATCTTTTGTTTCATGCTTCATTATTTTCATCGGTATTATTTTTACATGTTTTTAACAGCTAATTTTTGCATAGGAATGTTTTGGTGTTCAAAAAGCAGATTAAAAATATTCCAGGAGCTTCATTTACCCCACCATGATGTCTAAAGATGCCAAACGGACTCCAATCGCAACTTGCGTTTATGCAACTATATTTTGTTCGTACAATGGAATTTTGCAAGGAGTTCATTTAGTTAATGTTATGCGAGTTCGAGATTCTGCAAATGTTTATGCAGGTAATTTGAAGAGCACTAGAAAATGTATAAAATATATTATTGAATTTTAATTAGAAGTCATTTAAATTATTTTAGGCAGTATAATTTTCCTAGTGGGATTAGCAATAAATATTACACATGGCAGAAAATTGATATCTTTGAGAAATCCCGAGGATAGTACAGAATTAAAAGAAAACCAGTCAGACATAGCGTTAGCTATAATAACGTTGGGCTACCCTCAGGTATAATCTGAAAACAAAAAGATATTTGATATATAATAGGTTGGGTTGTAACTAAAATTTGAATTTGATTTTGCTTTCAAATAGGTTGTATTTGCAATTTTTTCAACTGTATTTCTTATAATTCGTGCCATTCATCATCATCGCTTTTATCAGAAAACTTTTGGAAAGATATATCCACCTACAAGAAAAGCAATTTTGCCATTTATTTTGTAGCCGAAGCAGTAGTGTATTTAGCATTAAGCTATAAAAATGCAAATGAAACATATTTTGCAAGAGAATAATAATCTCTGTTACTTGATTATTGCTTACTTTTGAAGATGCATGAATAGCTGGAATCGATCTTTAGTGAAAGTGAAAGTTATGATCATCATAAAAATAATGCTATATGTTGTTACTTTACTTTGCTATTGTTTTGTTTACTACGCATTACTAACCTTCCATGTTAAAATTGTTTAATAAACCGATTGCATCTGCAAACCTAGTTTTCGTGTTGGCTTGAGTGACTCTAATTCTGCATGTACCTTTTGAAAAAGTTTGAAAAAGTTGACTAAATTGATTTCTGAAATTGTACTTTTATGCACCCATACAATGACACAACTCTTCTCGAGCGTTACACATATGATAGGGAGTGCCACCTTGACCCCTTTTCGACCTTCGAAGATGGCAACGGAAGTCTTTTACTTCAAAGATTATCTAATTGCATGGGAACCTCACTTTTGATAAATCTGTATGCCGCTAATCATATTGAATTTCGATGGGGAGACCATTATAACTTCCAGCCCGAAAGGTTGAAGGTGTCAGCTTATCTTGTAAACTTTGGAGATAGACGAGGGCTAACAGTGCTGTGAAAAACTTGAAGCTGGAGAAAATTCCTGGAAAGCTGTAACCATCTATTGAGCATATGAATGCTGTAAGCTACTCAACCCAATCATTTCAACCGTTATTATCCGAAATTAGAATAAAATTTCTGCACTTGAGGATAAAATGAACTTTTAGCGCAGTACGTCCTTCAGGTTATTGGATACTCGAGTCAAAACAATGACGGAGATTTTCTTGTTGCTCATTACTTTTTTTTAGAGATTCGGCCAAAACTATACATGCTTTGGCTTCCTTATCCGACAAAGCGGACGTGACCCATAAATCATGTACTTATATGCACCACCTTAGTAATTATAGTTGACCACATAAGGTTTTTTGGGAAGCCGGTGAACGTAAGTGAAGGAATTTTCTACACTCGGAAGGTAAGCGTGTCGTTGTAGTTTTGGACCGATGTTGATTGATTTATTTATCTTTTTTTATTACTTTTGCTAGATACCTTTACAAAAGTTGTATGAATAATTAGATTATCTTATGGTAATTTATTGCATTTGTAAGCTACATTTAGTCACCCCAAGTTTTTTTTGCAATAACAGGTATTATTTTGACGGTACCTCAGATTATTTGTCGTTTAATCGAATCTTTTATAATTGACCTTATTACTTAAAAGAGAAGGATTGAACCAAACCATAGAAGATTGGAGTGAGTTTTTTCTTCTTTTCATTGCTTTTGCTAGACACGTTTACAAAATGGGTGTTCATAATTAGATTGCTTCTAATAAGGGAGTACGATTGGTGAAGTCTGAACTAGACCAAACCAAATATCGTTTCTAGTGTATTTTATAACGTATAATACGAACCTGAAACCCATTTGCTGTAAAAAGCAAGTTTGGCTGAGTTAGATGATCATTTATACTAAAATCCGGAAAGGTTATTAACTGAGAATGATAGTGTAGATTCTAAGGTTGCAAGCTATCTTGATAGCTTTGGAGATGAGTGATTAATAATATTTTCCGATTTTGTAAAATTTCTGATCAATAGAGTATTTTTGTGATTACAGGACACGGGTGTGCTTACGCCAAAGTTTAGCAGAACCTTCGACCTTTATATATTTTACGTCATTGATAAAAACTTTCAAGTTTGAGAAAGTTTCTGGAACACATGATCCATCTGTAGATAGATTCTGTGCATGCTGTGAGCTATTCAACTCAGAAATTAAAGTAACGAGGAAGTGGACGCATTTCTTGTTTGTTGTAAAATTGATATTATTTAATATTGTTAGTCGAATAAAGTGTGACAGTGTGATTCATTACTTTTTTGAAATGCAATAACTCTTTTCAGCACATTAAAAATAAGGCGAGAATTGGAGTGAATGCCTTTTAATCAGATGTTCCGAACCAGGGTTCCAAGAGGGGAAGTAAAAGGTATTGGGTTAAAAATTTGTATGTGGCTGTATTTTGATGTTTGAATTGAAAGACGAATCCAATGAGAAATTGACCACTTTCTTTACCCCATTTCTTTTGAGATTTTCAAGTTTGGTTGCATGTAATGGGAGTAATTGTAGATAAAAAATATTGAAAATAGCTGGATCTTCATTGTGGTTGTTTTTTACAGTACTTTTTTATTAACAGTATTAAATCACTGTCTAGGATTAAACTGTATTTGAAACGGCTGTGGAGAATAAGTACCCCCGATTATCGGTTCCACTGAAGGATTTGGCTGTCCAGGGACTTTTCCAAGCTTGAAGGATCTGAGTATTGAAACGAAGCAAATAAAGGTAGAAGACTCTGCCAAACTTTGTCCAAGACAGACTCGCTTCCTAAAATAAGTTTTCAGTTATGTTAATCGTAGAATTTATTAATTTTAATATAACAAAATATCATATTATTATCTTACCCATCTCCAAAGTTCACCAGCCATGAGGCAATTTTAAGGTCAACGGTACCATCTTCTGTGAGAAATCTTTCTGGCCGGAAGTTGTGAGGATCGCCCCATTGGGATTTGCTATAATTGGCAGAGTGAAGATTTGGCATGATCGCAATACCCTTCTTGATAAGGTGTCCTTTGAAATAAAAGTCTTTAGTGGCCATTCTGACAGGCACGAAAGGTATTACAATGGACATTCTGTAGCACTCAAGGAGTGTTGCGTGAGTGTATGGAAGTCTAAGTCATAATGCAAATGTCAGTGAATGAATTCAACGAATGATTAAACTGTGTCTGCTTTTTATTTACCTGATTTTCATTTCAGCAGTTATCATCTCGTCCTTTCCTACTGTGGCTTCAATTTCCTTCCAAACCTTTTCCTGAATTGTTTGGTTCAAGAGGAGGTACAGTGTTGCAAAAGACAGGGTCTTACTGCTTGTTTCAGCCCCACCTGCAGTATGCAGTGATGCATAAAGTTTTTTTTATATCTAAATACTTTACAAAGTTTTCCATTTGTAAAATTATACCTTGGAACAAGTCCAAGAAACAAACAAGCAGTTGGTCATCATGAAACTCTGAATTGGGGTCACTCTTTGTTTCATCAATTTTTGCTAAAAATGCATCCATATAACATTGCGGATCTACTTGATAAACTCCAGAATCTCGATGTTCTTTAATGATTTCCTGGAAAAGAAAAAAATATCGTATTGATTGATCTGAAGTGCTAATCAAACTCAAGATTTTTTTCTCACCCTTGCAAACTTATAAATCTCATCCAAACATTTCAACTGTAATTCTTTTCCAGACCACTTGGGAAACATACTCCAAAGGAATGGGAACGCTAGCGTGGGGTCAATTGCGAGGTCAATACTTTTAATCAAGTTATCTGAAAGTTTAANAATACTTTTAATCAAGTTATCTGAAAGTTTAAGCAATCGCTGAATCTTTGGATTCCCAAGTTCCAATTCCACTCCAGTAATAAGTCTCCAAATAACGTGGGTCATTGTTTCGGTAAATATGTTTTCAGCTGGAATCCCATCTTTAGGATTTGACGACATTTGGGATTTAATGTGGTCAATAAGCTTTTCCACTTCTTCATTTATGACAACATCCATCGAAGAAGCTTTTCCAAACCCGAAGGTGCGAAGAGTTCGAATTGTAAAACGTCTTATTGTATTCCACAAGTCGCCAGTACTGAAAACAAGTCCTGACACAAACAACAAACCTCATTATTTATGAAAAAAAAATATGTGAAAAAAAATTGACATCTACGACCTACCTAAATTACGATACAACCCACGTGCGACTAGAAATTCCAAAATATCTGTTTTCCTTGCAGAAGTCTTCTCTTCAGCGAGAATTTCCTTTACAGCGTCATACGAATTGAAAACGACTGGAGAGCAGGTACATATTTAAAATTCATTTCGTAACTTATACGCATTAATCTTTTACTGATGACTTGCGTACTCATATCCCGGAATCCTATCTTAATGTGAAATACATCTCCATAAATCTTAGACATTTTTTGGAATGATTGAGATGGATACTTTGCTTTTGGGATGAAGAGCAAACTCCCCAAAAGTGGAAGTCTGGGTGGCCCTTACAAAATCCAGTGAGGGACAGTTATATTATCAAATTTTATTCTTACAATTAAATGTTTTACTTAAGAAAAAACTAACTTACCTGGAGGAAACTTTGAATATTTTCTTATTTGAATCCTCCAATACCATAAAAGTAATAGTACAAAGAAGAGAAATACTTGCAAAATCCCAATCATTTTCAAAGATATATATTTATTCTTTGTTGTGCATGCTCATACGAGAGAGAGATATAATATGAGAGTTCACTACACGAGTCAAAAGGATCTTCTTGACTCTCCAGAAACGACATGTTATCGCATAAAAATAAGAGGAATGTAGATATGTGCACTGGTACATCAGGTACATGCTTGTTGTAACCTTGAGCTAGCTCAAGCCTGAGGTTATTTTTGGTTGAACTTGATTAAAATGTACATATTATTAGTATTATTACGTACTTGTGCAATACAACATGAGTCAGATAATATGTGAACATCTACAGTATGATGACATCTAATAGAAGTAATTAATGCTGCGAAATTTGTATTTGCAAATGACTGGAATCAAGTGGGATCACACGGCTATAGTGATATAACCGCTATATAACCTAAATGGTCTCGGTCTAATGTCAATCTAATTTCTCTTATCACACCAGCAAGTATCATTTCACTAGCAAACATACTGATTCCATTTGCAGCATTTATTCAACTTTTGCTGGTATTTTTTTGTCAACTTGCATTGATCTTAACTCGTACTAACCATGTTATGTTGGCCCTAAAAGTCATAACAGAATATAAAAGCTCTTGCATTTATAAAAAAATCTGGAATGATGTGTGGATGCTTTTGTGCAAAAAACGATTCCATTTGCAAACTTAGCTTTCGCATTGACTTGAAAGATTCTGGGCTGACAATGAAAAGACGCTTGCGTACTTCCCATCTGCTGATCGCTCATTGCAGTAATAGTGTTCATATTTATAAAAACTAATATTACAAGGTTTCAACGATTAAATTAAAGTTAGTGATACTTCATATTTAAAAGTTATTATAAAGGTGTCTCGCTTTTTCATCCCTCCATAAACACACAATTTACGGTTATAAGGGTCAGAACGTATTAAATTTCCGCGTATCTGATCGGAGCTCCTATCACATATTTGGTTTGTTAGTAATTACACAAGATAATGATCTTCATCCGACACCCAAGCTTCCAAATCTTATAACACGGATATTTACTAAAAACATGTTTTTCGCAATATTAACCAGCAGCAATATTAATATTACGAGTAAGCTTATGACATAAAATCCAGTATAATTAGGCAGATTTATCTATTTAAATAGAGGAAAGGTACTTGTCTCGGGAAAAGTAAGGCAGTCATCCATCTTCATATATTTCGCTTCCTTGTTGAGAACATTTGAACTTGAGTGTTCTTCCTGGACATCTGGATTCACCACAACCGTACAAATCAGTTTATTTCAAGAAATTAATATATCACAAATTCCTCAACTTTAGTTAAGTCATCTCGTATAAAGTTTCTTCTGTGCTGTGTGCATAATTAATTTAATCTTTGTCGGAAACATATCTTTTGGAAAAATGTTGAGAGAAACATATATAAATATCGCATCATAGTTGCTTCTAGATTTTATAAGATAACCTGTTTACGAAATAATTTTAAGATTCTACTCAAGTCACAGAAAATAAATGAATTTTATTTTACCCTGTATCATATGAAGCGTGAAAATGTAGAATTAATTGTTTTGGTCTGACCACTGTTAAGATCTTTGCTGTATTAATTATTAATTCCTTTGATAACATATTTTACACCATCCTGCACATACCTGCAGACTAAAGTTGTACCTACATATAAATATTAATAAATATTAAGTTGTCAATCATATTTATGCAAATACAAATATTACAACATATCAGCTAGCTCAAGGCTATACGATATCCATCCGTAAAAAACTGCTTTAGATAATGATTCTATACCTACGTCACTTTAAATACCTGTATTGGATTGCGTTCATGCAACAGTTTGTGTGCCCACCCTCCTTGTCCATTTTTTTTACTTATAATCACACAAAACTGGAATATACTGGATTGTCGAGAAAATCCTGCTAAAACCAGACAAACTCTAGCATTTTATGTTCTCATTGGTAGGAGAACACAAGCCAAAGATTAGCCATTCTTTGAAAATGATTGGTTTTTTGGTAGTTATTCTTCTATTTGTGTTATTATTCAGATGGGGGATAGCCACAAAAAAGAAATATTTCCAGTTTCCTCCAGGTGAGTTTTAATTTTCCCATTTGAAAAAATATAGTATGATAACACTATTTGTAATTTTACAGGACCACCCAGACTTCCACTTGTGGGGAGTATTCCATTTATCCCTATAGAAAAGTATTCGTCTGTGGCATTTCAAAAACTGTCGGAGACTTATGGGGATGTGGTTCATGTCAAAATAGGCTTCCAGGATATGGGTAAGTCGCCGCTAATACACGTAAATTGCTGTCTAGCGTGAAAACGAAGCTAAAAAGCCAGCTTTAGAATTCTTACTTGTTTTTCAGTTATTTTCAATTCGTATGAAACTGTGAAGGCTATTCTTGCAGAGGAAAAGGCGTCCTCAAGAAAGCCGGAAATAATGGAAGTTGTACTGGCACGAGGGCTATATCTACAAAATTCAGGTACATGCTTATCAACGCTATTTTGGTTCTCATATGGTCGTGACCTAACGAACTTATTTGGATTCCACATTGATTAATTCGTTTAATCGAAGCTTTATTAATGATAGAATAACGGCATTTATGAATAGGAATCACCTTCGGTAATAACGAGACGTGGAAAACATTACGACGCTTTACACTTCGAACTCTCCGCACATTTGGGTTCGGAAAATCTTCTTCTATGGATGTTGTCATTAATCAAGAAGTGGATAAACTTTTTAGCCAAATTAAATCCCAATCTGCTTCAAATCCTGAAAAAGGGATCCCAGCGGAAAACATGTTTGCCGAAACAATGACCCACGTTTTATGGAGACTTATTACTGGAGTGGAATTGGAACTTGGGAATCCAAAAATGAAGCGATTACTTAAAATCTCAGATGATTTTGTAAAAAGTGTTGACTTTGGTTTTGATCCCTCTTTAGCTTTCCCCTTTCTTTGGAACCTGTTTCCAAAGTGGTCTGGAAAAGAACGTCAGATGGAATGCCTCAATGAACTTAATAAGTTTGCAAGGGTAGGCGACAACTTGAAGTTGATAACAATTCATATTCAAAGCATATATTCTTGAAAAGACTTGTTTTAAATACAGGAATTAATTAAAGAACATCGGGATTCTGAAGTTTACCAAGTGGACCCGCAATGCTATATGGATGCATTTTTAGCAAAAATCCATGAAAATAAAAACGACCCATCGTCGGATTTCAATGATGACCAACTTCTTGTTTGCTTTATGGACATATTTCAAGGTAAGATTTTTCCAGATAGAAAACATTGCTAATTTTCAAGTTTTTAAGTTTAAACTTTCCATTGATTTTCCAGCTGGAGCTGAAACAAGCAGCAATACGCTTTCATTTGCTGTACTATACCTTCTGTTGAATCAACCTATTCAAGACAAAATTTCGAAGGAAATCGAGACCACAATTGGGAAAGACGAGATGATAACGGCGGATATGAAAACCAGGTAAATCAACAGTTTAAAAAACCCTTTAATTATTAAGTTTATTTAGTTTAGCTATAATAAATAATTATTTATAATATTTTTGGAAATTAGACTTCCATACACGCACGCCACTCTCCTTGAGTGCTTCAGAATGTCCTGTGTTCTCCCTCTGCCACCGACTAGAAAGGCAACTGAAGACTTTTATTTTCAAGGACACCTTATCAAAAAGGGAGTGGCAATCATGCCAAATCTCCAATCCGCAAATTATTGTCGATCTCAATGGGGCGATCCTCATAACTTTCGTCCAGAAAGATTCCTCTCTGAGGATGGTAGCGTTGATACTAAAATTGCCTCATGCTTGATGAGCTTTGGAGATGGGTATGAAAATAGTAATTTTATTATAAATCATAAACATTCACAAATAAATGCATATTGTGCATTTTCGTAGGAAACGAGCTTGTCTTGGACAAAGCTTGGCAGAGTCTTCTACCTTCATTTGTTTAGCTTCACTACTCAAATCTTTCAAACTTGAGAAAGTCCCTGGACAAAAGGATCCCTCAATGGAACCTGTAAATGGAATAACTTACTCTCCACAGCCGTTTCAAGTACAATTCAATCCTAGAAAGTGATTTAAGACTACTATTATTGTCATCGAGACCCCCATTATGATGTATGAAGGATTTACTGCCATTTTGATTTCAACTTCACTTGATCTACCCATTTATACGAATTTAAATAAATAATCCTAAAAATACACTTATATTATTAGTACATTATTTTGTATCATTACTCTCTTGTTTCTTATTTTCATCCTTCCAAATTCATACCTACTCGAACCTTTCATGAATTATTAGATTATCATACAGAAATACGTTACATATATCACACACCAACTTGCCAAACGATGCAAATTATTATTTATTTAAAACCATTCATCCCAGTTGGAAAAGAAAATGTTGCACAGAAAATAATTGGTGTGCATATTTTCATTGCTCAATCAGGTATAGAATGAAAAATGGTGTAGAATCGCAATTTGCTTTATGTTTAAAAAACATGAGTTATATAATCAATTTTTCAAAGTGGGCTCAATGTTGGAAGTCCCCTAAGCCTTGAATTGGCTGTAGATTAGACATCAAAATCGATAATAATGGATAAAATTGTTTGAATCGTCTCCATGTTTGATTCCACTAGAAAATATTCCTCGTATCTAGGTAAGCGTTTCATCACACACAACCTATGCTCGTAAGATAACTTGTAAAGCGACTGAGATTCGTCAAAACTTATACAAACTTTATTTGATTGGATCTATGATGTATCCTGATTCCTGATCACTCTTGGGACTACAGACATGCATAAGTATAAGTTTACATCTGCATTCATCAAGTTCAAATGTCAGAAGATTTTCTAAATGCAATTATAATCATTGCTACATCCACATCCACTGGTTCCATAACATGTCACCAGACTGCACATATCTTGACAACTATTTTCCATGCATGCAATTATTAGTAGCCGTGTCTGTTATACAATTCACATCGCATCCACTCTTTACATAATTTTTCTTTATAACTACATATTACACATTTTTTATTGAGTGCCGAATGCACCTAAATATTAGCCTTGAGTTTGTTCAAGGTTACATGATATCCAGCGAAGAACTGCATATTATTCAATGATTTTACATTTATACCTTCTGCACTTTGCAAATCTGCATGGAAATGTGCATATGCTACATTAAGTTTGTAGATACTCCTTTTACTTATTATCATTGAAACTATTCATTTAAAGGATGGTCAGCAAAATCCTATTGAAAACCAGTTTTCCATCGGCATTTGATATTCCCTCGTTGGTAAGAGAGCACAAGGCAAAGATTTGAATCTGTTTTTGAAAATTATTGCTTTTTTGGTGGTCGTTTTTTCCTTGGTGTTATTATTAAAATGGAGGATAACCACAAAAAATAAATATTCAAAGTTTCCGCCAGGTGAGTTTTTATTTTTCATCTTGAAAAATGTAATTTGATGACAATAAAATATCAAATTGGATTTTTCAGGACCACCCAGGCTTCCACTTGTGGGGAGTTTGCCATTCATCCCGAGAGCAAAGTATACATTTCAGTCATTTCAAAAATTGGCTGAGATTTATGGCAATGTGTTTCATCTCAAGGTGGGATTTATGGATATGAGTAAGTCACAAGTAACTATCCCTCGATTATGTAACCATCAGAGAAAATTAAGTTGTTTCTTTTATTCTAGTCGCCTTCAATTCGTTTGAGGATGTAAAGACAATGTTGAATGAGGACAAAGCTTCTATAAGAAAACCAGAGTGTATAGAAGTTATAATGGCGAGAGGGTTTTATAAAAACACAGGTTCAGAATGTTTGTTTACTGGAAAGTAATTTACGCCAATTTGTGTTGTTTTAATAAAGTATCTTATCATATACAGGAATCATCTGGAGTAACCACGAGACATGGAAAACATTGCGAAAGTATACATTTCGAACTCTCCGTACTTTCGGGTTCGGAAAAGCTGCTTCGATGGATGTTGTGATTAACCAAGAAGTGGAGAAACTTTTTACCCAAATCAAGTCCCAATCTACCCAAAATCCTGGAAAAGGGATCCCAGCTGAAGATATGTTTACCGAAACAATGACCCATGTGATATGGAGACTTATCACAGCACAAGAGTTAGAACTTGGGAATCCAAAAATGCAGCGATTGCTTAAACTTTCAGATGATTGGGTAAAAAGTATTGACTTTGCTATGGACATCTCTATAGTGTTCCCTTTTCTATGGAATATGTTTCCAAAGTGGTCTGGAAAAGAATTACAAGTGAAATGTATCGATGAGTTGAATAAGTTTGCAAGGGTAAAGCAGAACTTATCTTAAGATTTTTATGCTAATGATTTATAGTCCATAATTTTTTTTCGAAGTTCACGAGCTTTGCTTACTGTAATTTGTAATTGTGTATTTTTCAGGAAATCATTAAGGACCATCGAGACTCTGGAGTTTATCGAGTGGACCCAGAGTGCTATATGGATGCATTTTTAGCAAAAATTCACGAAACTAAAAATGACCCTAATTCCGACTTCAATGAGGAACAGCTTCTTGTGGTTTTTCTGGACTTATTCCAAGGTATGCTGTTTATAAATAAAACACTAGGAGATGCACTAATGGACATGGTATAAGGATTTGAATATTTAAGAAGAAAAGTAAATAATATACTTGTAATTTTGCAGGTGGTTCTGAAACAAGCAGCAAGACCCTGTCGTTTGCAGTAATGTATCTCATCTTGAACCCAACCATCCAGGAAAAGGTGTTCAAAGAAATTATTACCACAATTGGGAAAGAGGAGATGATTACTGCTGATATGAAAACGAGGTAAAAAAGGGAACACAAAAATTTATTAATTTATTTAGTTAAATTACAATTATATTTATTCTTAATCTTAGACTTCCATACACTCACGCCACACTCCTTGAGTGCTTCCGAGTGTCAACTATTGTCCCTTTCCCACCCGTTAGAATGGCTACTGAAGACTTTTATTATAAAGGACACCTTATCGAAAAGGGAATGGCTATCATGTTAAATTTCCGATCTGCCAATTATTGTCCTAGTAAGTGGGGCGACCCTCACAATTTCCAACCGGAAAGATTCCTCTCTAAAGATGGTTCCGTTGATACTCAACTTGCCTCCTGTATAGTGAACTTTGGAGACGGGTAAGAGAATACTTGTAAAGAAAACAAAAATATTAATCCGTACTTCATTTCAATATCTTTTTCCATAGGAAACGAGCCTGTCTCGGACAAAGCTTGGCAGAGTCTTCTACCTTCATTTGTTTCACTTCCATTGTCAGATCCTTCAAGCTTGAGAAAGTTCCTGGACATCCTGATCCTTCTATGGAACCTGTTCACGGAGCGAGCTATTCTCCACAGCCGTTTCACGCACAGTTTATTCCTAGACAGGGATTTCAGACTGTTAAATAGATAAACATCCCACAATTGTAGACATACAAAAATTTCACCGATGTCACCATTTTTGCTCTAATTTTAATATCAGGGGAAAAGTTTGTAATGCGATTTTTATCTCAGCATCATTTCATCCACCCACTTTCTGGCAACTGAAAAATAAATTTTGTTCGTAAAAATTTTATATCCTGCTTCTTATATCTATATAAAACCGTTCCAAATTCACATCAACTCAGACTTTTTATCAATTATCACAATATCACCAACGATTGGAATGTTGAAAAACATTGCCTGTTTAAAAAATCAAATTGCTTTTTTGATGATATGACTATACTTGGTAAATATTTTGTGTACCCTGATCACTCTTGAAATCACAGACTTACATATATATGCAGTTATGATGTAATCATTTCTGCATCCATTCATTGCATAGCATTATATCACCATACTGCACATTGACAGCTATCTTCCAGCGTACAGTTAACATCGCATCCACTACTTGCCTCATGTTGCAGCCTAACTTCATAGTTTTGATCTGGTTGTTTTTTATCCTTATTCCTTCAAAAAATCATTGCACTACACTTGAGCTTGGTCAAGGTCTCAACTGAAGGCTATATGATGAATCTGCTGATGCAATGATTTACATTTAAAATTCATAGAAATAATATGGTACTCGTAAATATTCACCTGTTTCACTTATTATCATATAAAATAAAACCATGCATCTAATAGTTGGTCAAGAAAATCTCGCTGAAACCATCTTAAACACCTGCATTTCCAATTTTCTATTTGGTAGAAGAACACAAGGCGAAGGATTGGTTGTAATTTGAAAATGATATTATTTTTAGTACTTCTTCTTTTCTTGATCTTATCCTTCAGATGGAGGATAACGACGAAACGAAAGTATTCAAAGTTTCCTCCAGCTGAGCCTAATTTTTTCATCATTGTGAAAATCATCTTTTTAAACATAATAATTATGTCATTTTCAGGGCCACCCAAGCTTCCACTTGTGGGGAGTTTGCCATTCATCCTGACTGCAAATTGTCCATCTTTGTCATTTCAAAAAATTGTCGGAGACTTATGGGGATGTGTTTCATGTTAAGATGGGTTTCCAGGATATAAGTATGTGACAGGTTCACAGGTAAAAATGTCCCGATTAATTGTCAATCAGAGAAAATTAGGTTGTGTCTCTTATTGCAGTCGTCTTCAATTCGTATGAGGCTGTGAAGAAAATTCTAAATGGGGAAAAAGCTTCTGCAAGAAAGCCGGATATTATGGAAGTTATAATGGCGAGAGAATTGTATCAAAATTTAGGTTCGGAATATGTTTTTTTGGAAAGTTATGCAGCTAATATGCTGTTTTAATGACGCATCTAATCATGAATACGCAGGAATCGTCTGGAGTAGCAATAATACATGGAACACTATGCGTCGCTTTACATTCCGAACTCTCCGCACATTTGGATTTGGAAGTGGATAAACTTTTAAACCAAATTAAATCCCAATCTGCTCAAAATTCAGAA
This sequence comes from Sinodicranocentrus sp. ZH6, assembly GCA_027743935.1. Taxonomy (NCBI): domain Eukaryota; kingdom Metazoa; phylum Arthropoda; class Collembola; order Entomobryomorpha; family Entomobryidae; genus Sinodicranocentrus; species Sinodicranocentrus sp. ZH6. Next base: position 16,031 of record JAHZNA010003330.1, read on the forward strand.
AAAGGGATCCCCGCGGAAAATATGTTTACCGAAACAATGACTCACGTTCACGTTATATGGAGACTTATCACAGGAGTTGAGTTAGAACTTGGAAACTTAAAAATGCAGCGATTGCTAAGAATTTCCGATGACTTGATTAAAAGTGTTGACCTCCAATTTGATCCCTCTTTAGCGTATCTCTTCCTTTGGAACATGTTTCCAAAGTGGTCTCGAAAAGAATTACAAGTGAAATGTATGGATGAGTTGAATAAGTTTGGAAGGGTAAGACAATGCTTACAATTTAGTCTCTTTTTAATTTGAAAGTTCTCTTGAAAGACTATGCTTAAATCATTTTGTGCATATATTGATTTATTAAGGAAATAATTAAAGAACACAGAGATTCTGGAGTTTATCAAGTGGACCCACAATGTTATATGGATGCATTTTTGGCAAAGATTCATGAAACTAAAAACGAGCCCGATTCTGATTTTAATGATGACCAAATTCTTCTCTGCTTTCTAGACTTATTTCAAGGAACCTTTATGAAGTTAAACGTTGGAAAATATTTTTTATGATATTTTATACCAAAAGTTGACAATATTATTTCAGGTGGGGCTGAGACAAGCAGCAAAACCCTATATTTCGCTGTACTATACCTTCTCTTGAACCAAACCATTCAGGAAAAGATTTGGAAGGAAATTAACTCCACAGTTGGAAAGGTCGAGATAATTACTGCCGAAATGAAAACAATGTGAACCACGGGAACAAATAAATAAATTTATTTACATCGTGTAATTTACTCTAGCTACATTGCAATTATATTTATTTAAAATGTTAGACTTCCATACACTCACGCGGCTCTCCTTGAGTGCTACAGAATGTCCACTGTAGCCCCCTTCACACCAGTAAGAATGGCAACTGAAGACTTCGTTTTTAACGAATACCTTATCAGAAAGGGAATCGCGATCATGCCAAATATTGAATCTGCAAATTACAGCAAATCTCAATGGGGCGACCCTCATAACTTCCGACCAGAGAGATTCCTCTCCGAAGATGGTACCGTTAATGCTAAAATTGCCTCTTGTTTGATGCAATTTGGAGGCGGATAATGTGAATTGTGCGATTGAAGTAGTTTGGGGAAGGCCAATTAATTTCCTTCGGTAGCTCTGCCTTCACTCCTGCCTGGTA
>JAHZNA010003332.1:0-18384 GCA_027743935.1 Sinodicranocentrus sp. ZH6
CTTTAAAGTCACCAAATTTGGTGCTTTGAGTAACCAAATTTGGTAACTTTTAACGGAAGTCACCAAATTAGATGACCTGAGTCACCAAATTTGGTGACTATAAAATCACCAAATTAGATGACTAAGTCACCAAATTTGGTGCTTGAACACAGACTGTAGTAAGTGCGTCATGCATAGACATCGTTGCCAAAAGGAAACCATCAAAAATCCTTATTTGGTTGATGTCCAAGTGTCAACTGATTGTCGAAGTTACAGGTTCATCATTACGCCAAACCAACTGCAAAAGTCAAGTCGAACTTGATTGCGTGAAAAATGATAAATGGTGCGATATCATCATCAGTTGACGTTTATATGCACGTCACTTATATACAAAACATTTCGATATACTCTTTCAGCTTAATCTATTACGAAAGCAAGTGTTGCTCATGCACAGGGTTTCAGTTCAATGTTAGATTTTAAAACTACATATAGGATGCAAATGAAATCGCAGATAATTTTAAAACCCATACATCCTATGCAAGTAATCCAAGAGGATGTACATTTTTTTTATGCATTCTCATTACCGATTTCATTGTTGGTTTTACTACAAAAGATCATTAAGTTTGCACATTATATCTCAAGTAATTTTTCGATTTCCTTAAGTCCATTCTAAAATCATCAGAGCATTGGCCTACTAAAGAAAAAGTGAATCTTCCACTTGTAACTTTAAATTTGAGACTGAACATTACTAATTAAATTAATTAGAGCTAATGGGTTTACTCAAATTAGAGTACGCTATTTGAAACATTAATTAATGCACAATGGAGAAGCTCAGGTACAACGTGAAAATCAGCAACGATACTTTAATAGTTAGCTCTCTTAAACAAGATTAATAACTCATTAGTAAACTCACAATTAGCAAAATCATGCAAACATATTAGTGGTATGGTACAAAGGGTAGTAGGGTACAACTATTCATTTTTCATCATTTACAGCCACAAGAAACGCCTCACCTCACCTGCTGATACAATTAGTATTATAGTATCGTGATGTTATTACTACTACTGTCTTTTTCTTCTGAAAACAAGCCATAAAACTCGTGGAAGCAAGACGGCCACACGACTCTTCTTTTAGCAATTTGCTCTCAGTAAATGCTCTTTTGTGTGAGCATTCCATTTGTATTTTTAAAAAACTAAATGCACGACTGTGATAATAATTGAAAAATTTTATAGTTAGAAATCTGTGAAATGCTTCATAATGCATACATAAAACGCCTGCACTCGCATCACGTAGATAACAACAGGATAACATTTATCAATGCATCACAACACAACCGCAGCTGCCAACTGTACCATCATTTACTCATACAAGTATTGACTCTTCTTCATTTTTATGCGTGAAATCCTATTTTGAAATGCGTTCATCCTACAAAGTGCAACTTTTTCAAGACAGGAGTGAGAAGAGTGAAATTGTAGGAAAAAATTCATCACATTTTTGAAATTCACTATAATATGGCAATGATACAAAAACATCTAACAACTCACTTTACATTTGAATCCCATTTGATATTGCACTTTTCATAATTGGAGATAAAAGCGATGTTTTAGATTGAGCCTATAAATGTATCTGGCTGGTTTTTGCATGCATGCAGTTTTCCTTTCTATTTCGTGTTACCCAAATAAATAAGTAGGAATGCACAGGAATACAATTTTTAGGAATCGAAATTTTACTTAATGTTTGCTACTCACCCACTCACTCGGTGTAAAATTCTCTACTTACTCACACAATGAAGTTTTAATTTTACTTGCTCGTAATCAGTTTCAACAAAGTGCTCATAATTTCACATTTTTTCTCTTTTTTAAGAGTTAGTTGAGCCCATATACAGCCAGTATTACTATGTTCCTTACTGTCTTTGCGACCGTTTTTCCATTATTTTCTATATTTTTGCATTCTAGCGCGAGAGCGAATAATGCACAAGGATTTTTTGGTAAAAACACAAAAACTTATGAGTGAATTGTAAAAAAACGTTTTTTAAATATTGAAAGTGTATCTTTATGCACACTCATCTTCATTTACAATTGAAAACGACGTCAGTGCATTACTTTACCAGTGTTATTTTTCTATTTTTTTACTACCAATAATTATAATATAATGCAATAATTTCCTATCATATTAGCAATGCAGTTTTATAAGGACATGAAAAATAAAGCCCATAAGCCTATTGTATAGTCCAGTGTGAAAATTTCTGATTTTATCGTTTCTATATGGGCTACGGTTTTCAGTACAAAATTTATTTATGCATGCATTTTACCCTAATGGAACGCTCAAAATTGGTCATGATCACAGTTGCTCATTCCTCCGCTCAGTTGGATGCTATTAAAATCGCATTTGCGTGAACATATAGAAACCATGCCCTAAAAATTAATTTTTTATGACGAATGAAAAGTATCCTTTAAGGCGGCTCATTTTTCTTTCCCTTTTAAATGACAAATCTTGACTTTATAAGAGTACTTACTGGCAAAATGATTGGATGATCAACAGCACCTCCTTTCTCAGCAATTTTTGTTCAACAATAGCAAAGGATACACCACATACTAGGTATGCATCCACGCGAAATACACTGTCGTCTTCACGCTATTTTTTTTAGCACACAAAGCCTTCATTCAGAGTTTGAAATCAAACACATTACAGACAATTTGAGTAAGCATGTAAATCCACAGTGCAATAAAATTTGACGTGAGTTGTAATAAACCATGCATACAATGCATTTTGTTGGCTTCATTTATTTTAAATTCGTCTCGAACATAAACAAATTGTGCTTGAGACTTGACTAAATGCTTTGATACATGTGCATCAGGAAAATCATGAGTATTCTCTAATCCAAATTTGTCAGACAGATAGACCTATTTTCACAACAAAAAATGCTAAACTGCTCACTCTCAAGAGAGATATCATTTGCGTAAGAGACAGATGCATGAATTCATCCCTAGACAGCTTAAAAACTGCCCTTGATTTTTGTACCAAATTGAATTTGATACTATTCACGAAAGAGAAAAGATGTATGACATGATGATGATGAGAGTGTCCCTCTTGAATACATTTGTTTGTAAAGATTCAGAAATAAAAATTACACGACTGTGCTCTACAATTTTTGCATGGATAATATTGTCACGCACCATGCACTACAAAAAGATGTGTGCAAATATAGCATTCATTATCTACAAATATGCATGTACAAAGCGAAGCACTTGATACCTATACGAAACCATCCCGAGATTGCGTCCAAAAATCCATGTAATAAGCCTTTATTTGAAAATTATGGTATTTTTCACTACTTACCTTTCGACACGGACTATGACCATGGTCATGAACCTGAGGGATAAGACGGTGGACAATGACATTTTCACGTTTCATGCATATCCCAAAAAAGCCTTATATGAGATACAAACAAAGTAGTTTGGTTGTGCAAACGTTTAGTTGAGGTTATACTACTAGAGGAAAAGAATACACTTGCAAGATGAATGCTTCTAAAGAGCATTGTAAATAAATATATATTTGTATGCATGGCTCACGCTACGCTTGATAATTTATTATTGATTCAGATGATTATGCTTATTTTAACCACAATTTTCTAACATACAATAACCATAGCCTTGTCATAATAACTTTTCAAATCCAAGTTACATTTTACATGCAAATTATACACATCTACTGACAGCATGAGAGGATCACCAACTTTCTATCTCAATGAAGGTTCATATTTTTTATGTGTGCTCTCATAATAATGCTTCAACATCCGCAACATTTTATAATTTGCTCAGCATACAAAAACACTACTTATGAATACATGCTACACGAAAGGATCACCCTTGATCAGTCAGACTGAATCATCTGTTTAATGATGCAGAAAATCTCTAGCAATTTCACCTCCTTTAACCATATAACCGTAATCATAAGAACAACAATAAGCCAACAATTATTATTTTACAATTCTATTACCTTGTATGTGGCATCGAAAGCTTACTTTTACAGAGAGCAAAACTCCCTTTACACGTCACAACAGGAGCTATTTCCCCTGTGTCTCCTTAAGCGAAATGTAGAAAATCATGTTTAAAAGTGCATACATACACTCATTATTACATTCTCATATCCATTATTGCCATGCATAAAACACGTCAAAGGAAATTACTTGAATGCTAGTGATGATGATGATAATTGGTATTGCTGCTTTAAAAGTGACAGTAGAAAAAACATTTATTTGCATGAACGATGCTAACCAAAAATGACCGCCTCTAATTCGTGCAATACATTACAAACTTTGTGTCGCGTTCTTACAATCCCCACGCTTAGTAAATATTACAATTGTATACACTGTGAATTGATGTGATCATGCTTTTCTACTAGGGCACTTCCGTTTAGTTAGCTATTATCAAAGAAAAACTCACTGACTCTTGAATGCGTCTTTCAAAGCATTTCTTTTTCTTTATGGGGTTTTCTTGTATTGTATTCTACACGAATGAATAAACAACGTTCTTGTGTACTCTTATGCATTGATCCATAATAGTGGCAATATTTTTTTGACCACAAACAACAATAAAGAAAGCTGTAAATGAAAAACGAGAGAGAACTACTATACTATACTGTGATCAAAATGCATGTACCCTTGTCAAGCTCTGTTTTCCCTACTCACTTACTTCACGTTCACATACATAGTCATTTATTATCCTCAAGAAAAACTCGAGCTGTTCTTTATCAAAATTTTGCCACACATCACGTACCTATACACGTACGTATATTTATGATGATATAGGATGGTGCATTTCCCTATCAAAATCTAGATGCCAATACGTACAATACAAGCACACTAGCATCGCTAACATGTCATTGGCTTTTTGCTCCGTATGCTGATCTTGAACTTGATTGCTCGAGAAACCTGTAATCATGAAAGACCAAGTTAGGCAAATCTATTGCCTGAGAGTCAAAAATGCATAAAATCCTTTAAGGAATGGAGACTGGCGAAGGACTTTACATAGTGTAATAGCATATTAAACGCTAACCTTTTCAAGCCATTTCTAACCCAGATTTGCCCCCTACAAAGACTAGCACAATAAATGCAGTCAAAGTAACCACAAAATAAGAGAAGGGGCATTAGTTAGACGAGACAAAAACTGTAAAAAGTGCAGAAGAATGCATAACGCTTATAAATTTCGAGATGGCGAAATTTTAAGATACACAAGTATAGGATAAATAAGTATGTTTACGTCGTTTTCATTGTGGCAGTGGCAGATGCCAAAAAAAATATTGGAAAGGAGTATATCATTATGTAGCAGTTCACCAAGGAATTTCTGTCGAGTAAAGTACGGATGCCGGATGCCAACAATAACGCTTTGTCGATTATCATAATTTCCCATTTTCAAGACTTTTCATCTTACCCTTTGAAATTGCTGCGAAGAAAAAGATGGATGAGGGGGATCGGTATATGTAATGTAACTTTCAAATGTGTAATGTTATGGCATGGCACGTTAAATGAATGCATAAGCTGGTTATATTACAACAAGCTCATAAATCTTTTTAAGAAAGCAACACGAGCATTCAAGTTAGCTTTCATGTTGATCATTTTACAGTAATGGTTCGTAATAATAGAACACACGTAAGTTTGATCGTGGCACAGAAGAAATAGAAGTATTTTTAATTTTTAAAAGTACACGTTGTAGATTTCAATGCATAGCACATCATTTTGAAGTGCACTTCATCGTTTTATCAAGATGTGCTACGTTGTTTAGTAGAAATTCTGTCTTTATGAAATTCCAAGCTCATCACAGGTGAATATACTCTGCTCAAGATGCAACTTTCGATTTCATTTCGGGATTTTATTAGATTGACTTCTTCTGTTTCTTACATACATTAGATTGAGAACATGAAAACGGCATCAAAGCGGATGTTGCGTCAGCCCAAAGAACTACATCACATATCATAAGAACAGTTTTAAAATTGCATACTTACTTAATCTATCTAAAACTCAAACCCCATTTCAAACATCCTAGTAAACAATATTAGAAAAATGTTTGGTACGTTAGGTGTAATTAACAACCCTTAAGGGATGATCCCTAGTACCATGAACTAAATTGGAGGCATAATCTTATGTCCGTGTTTGTAGATTTGAGGCAAAATAAAGCTTTCCTTCGGTATCCCTGAGGGAAGTAGTAGCCCTGAGACTAGTAGCCTAGCCTTTAAATGGATTACGAAAAGAAATTAGTCCAACCTTTGCAACCCTTTTCTGAGATGGGTACGTACTCAGCCAGCAAGAAATTTCTTCAAATATAGTTCCCTGTCAATGCCTTTTTCTAGACAGCAAATGGCGGTAATAAACTAGAGTATAAAAGTAACACAATTTATCTTTTTTTAAGTACGGAAATTGTCATTACTAATATGCGAGTGTCTGCTGACAAATGAAATTTTTTGAAGAAAATGCTGTATCTTTTGTGTATATTTTTAAACGTACATTGCAGTACTCATTGCAGGCAGATGTAAAAAAATAACAGAACGGTCCACGTTTCCAACAATAATATACGATTTTCTACGAATAATTTCCCATTTATTTGAATGAAATATACCACACGCATTTGACAAGCCTTATTTCAAATTCTCCTGAAGGCAAATGTGGTTGAAATGTTGAATGCAATGCTACATGGTACAAAGTACAAATGCGATGGTATCAGTGTGTAACAGGAAAGCGTTGCATTGCTAAGTGCTAGTTTTAATTTGATGCTTGATTTGATACATCTCTGCTTACCCTTTTCACTCTACTTCCTGCTGATATTTTGACATCCAACTGAAAGGTGTGGAATGAAAGATTGATGCAGTATACCACCAGTTATGTTTATGCTGAATTTTTAAAATATGAGGCATCAGACGGTTTTTGCCGCAAGAAATACACATTTTAACGACAAACAAGGTATATCTGTTTGACTAATTGCAAGCCAAGATTATTACCGTTGCATTGCAAGGCATAAGATACATATTTTAACGTGAATAGTTTGATAAAAATTCAAATTCCTCAAATTTGCATTCCATAAGAATAAGGATACATTATGATTCCTGGACCGCACGAAGCGGGGAAGACTATTATTTATCAGGGAACTTTTATACATAATCTTTTTAGCAGTTGCTTTTTTCTTTGTCTTTTTGGGTTTTCGATAATTAATATCTTTTCTCTTCCGCCATGAGGATAAATAGCACGATTAGTCGTTACTTAGAGGTATTTGGACATTGAACGGGAATGACTGTAATCTAATTGTACGCTTTCCTATCAAAACACTTTTAAAAATCTAGCCACCGTCACGATCCTTATTTCTTATTGCTGCATAATATCTCGTCATCTTAATCACGAACCAGAAAGTTAACTTACCGCAATTTCAATCCAATGCATGTGACACTGACACTGCACAGCTCAGCTGCCATCATAGTACACAGATTTCATAAGCAGTAACAACATTTTTGAGCTTGTACGCATGCAAAGTCCAACAAACTACAAATGCATGCTTCGTGCTTGCGCATACATAACCGATATACATATTTACTGCAATTTTTCTGCTTTCTTTTTAAAACTCATAATTCTTCGCATCTTGCATCAGTTGAAAGGAGCGACAGTCTTCCACTCCCCTTTATGACCACACAACAGCACAAAATACAACGTTTTTTGTAATCTCAGTAATCTGCATCACCCAACAAGCATATAAACTTTTCCTTTTTTAGATTTTGCCTTGATTTCCCCTTCAATTTTCTGTAAATAGACATTTCACTTGCACAATGCAAGACAATAAAGATAACCTAATACACTGCACTGTTACACCTTTTTAAATGATGATCAGTGAGGGTCGATAAGAATAGTATAGGTATCAGCAGCAGTTCAGTAAATGGCAAGCTAGTTTTATTGCTCAGCAGGTAAAAATTATTGCATTAGAAATTCACACATTTCTTCATTCTCTTGTCATGATCAGGGAGGCACGAACTACACATCTTTTTTAAAATATATATACATACCTAGCTTCATTTCTTGTACTTCCCTGCCCTGAATTGTAATGAAGATAAAAAGGAAAAGGGTACTTTACGATAGTGGCTATAGTACTGGGTGGCAGGGATAGGATGACAAAGGCGAAGATGAGAACAATGTAGAGTATAATATAAAAATATTTCTCAATAATAGTTTTCCCCTTTTTTGTATCAAGATCGTGATGCTTTCTTTAGAAAATAGTATTCATAATAATAAAAATATAATAAGATGAATGAACTTGTTAACAGATTTGCTTAACATGATACTTTTATAATCGGAAAGCCTCCCTTATGGCTACGTAACTACATACCATATACTTGTGTAGTCAACAACAGGTATATTTTTCAAGGTATGCTTATTTATGGCTAAGAGAAAAATTATTTAATTAATTGCTGCAAAATGTGAAGATCGTACAATTGACTATCCTGATACAAAAGAAAAATATTAACCCCTGTTTGGTATTTACTTACCTACATCAACGGAAAAAAGGAGACTTTTAGATTGGCACGTTAACTGAACTTGACACTAAACTAATTAACTCTTAGTCCATTACAACAGTACAACAGACACACTCAGATTGCCTCAATCAAGTAAAGTTGTTATAAAAAATATTGACGACCAGAGACCAGACGACCAAGGGTTAAATTACAAAATGAACAGAGATAAAGATGGACACACATGCTTATGCTTTTCGAACTCACCTCACACTTACGTCACAAATTGAAACTGTATTCCACATTAGTTAACGCAAAAGCTACCTAAAGTTTTCATTGGACTTTATAGAGTTCGTCGAATTACACTTAAAGTTTAGACCACAGTTGACAAATTTTAGTATATGTAATATGTAATACATCTACCCACTATTTCCGTAGATGACAGATAAACTCCAAGTACAATATTTGTATAGATGCTTTTTGGTAAAATCAAGACGTACAGGAGCTGACGTTATCTTCGACGCTGTACTGTTGATTGACGTGCCGTAATATCTTAATCTTAATGTCCGACCAGTGAACTACTCTTCAATTTTTCTGTTCAGTAGAGAGAGAGACGACGAATAGGACTTTGAAGGATGACTCTGTTACAAAGTATGATTTCGACTTTCCATTTCTCCTAATAATAAATGTATACTATTAGCGACTTTGTTTAAACTATACTTTAGTTACTTGTCATCAGTGCACACCAAACCCAACCATTGTCCTGTTATGCATCTCCTCTAGTTGAGGGTATAGACTTTACAGATTACACGGTGCGGTATAACGATCAAAAGATAATCATCCCGTTGATTTTTAAATTGGAAAGCTTTTAGGATTTGTGCTTCACATAGATACACGTAATCCTAATGATCCTTTAATTCACCTCGCCTTGTTTGTCTTCTTCAATGCGATACACACACCTACATATTCGTAGGGTTTATGTATTTTATAAATTATTCCAGCCCAACGGTCACATGATTCATTATTTGATTATTTTGTGGTAATTTACAACGCATAGCAGTTAAACCATAACTATTACATTTTAAAAGTTTTTACTAACAAGTAAGTATTTACATACGTGAACAAAAGGCTTTCGCTATTTTAAGTGGAATTCCGAAGCGTAATACCTATATTCATATGCATGTATATACCGATAATTGCAGTGATCCCAACAGTTACAACGTATATAATTTTGTTGGTGGTGGTGGTGACTTCAGCTGGCGACCAAATGACTGTTTTATAAACAAAAAGCGGTTACACAAACAGGTAACTTTTACCTCACTGAATGGTCGTTAGTTTCAAAGATTGTTTACAAGTCAACATTGTGTGCACATATATATGTGCTGCCTTTCAGTTAAATTTTCTTTTTCCACAGTATCGTCATATTATTGTGCCGGTTTCTAATTATGAGTGTAAATATGTGCACACTTTATGACTAGTTGTGGCTAATGAGTAATGAACATAAAACAGATGTATACATAAGAAACAGAAAAGTGCCATGTTGCACGAAGACTACTTCGCAAAATATTTGCCAAGAAAGTATCACTAATCGAAATTCAAATGCAGCGTCAACAGAAGCATGGCGTATTATGTTCTGGCTACGGGCTAAATTTTGTTTAAAATTTTGAAAGCGTAGTTGCACAACACTTGAAGATTGGATATTTTATAGCTTATAATGAAAAAAGAAGCATACTAAAATGTCCTTATGCAAAACATTTTGATAATACAATTTCTCAAAAATCCCTAACATGTTGTACAAGAAATGGATGATGTACTTCAGAATAATTACTCAATCAATCGAATATGAGTCAATTAAATTATTCCATCCACTTACAACTTATGATTTCTTCGCAACTGGAGATTGCCCAATAAGTACAATCCATCATATTGGTGTAAGTATATCAATGTAAAATACAGGTCGAATGTATTTATGAACATTCGTGAGAAACAACAATCTATCTCATTCATGACTTGTGTGGTCAGATTTTTTTGTTGCACAAAAATGCACTTTAGGAAGTTGAACGCGTGTGAGGGAACAGAATCATTATGTAATCCGGATGTGAATAGCTAAATAAGATTGCTAATGATGGATGATGGAGAAGAGATTCTGGCGAATTGAAACCTTTTACACAAGTAAACATAGATGATTTTACATAATGACCAATCTACCACTTTCCTTTCATTATTACAGCATATCATCTGCATATTATCATTTTACCTCATTTCGTCCACTCGCAGTACACTTTACCGCACTGCAGCCAATAGCTCGCAACTAGGAACTTATGTTCCGACGTATAACCATCCGTCAATTAGGCAATCGTCATCACTGTGCTAAATCGTGTAAATTATGGTTCAGTCGTCGATTGAGAAATATGTCCTATCAAACTACGCCGATAAACATAAACGATGTGGACAGAAGAGGAAGGAAATGAACTAAGCACACTCAATAAAGTTCTTTCTGGCTGAATGATTATGATTGCATTTAACAGTGTTGGATAAAATAATCATTTTGTAAGCATTTCAAATGTTAGGGGAAGGCATGACTATGAGTCCATGTATTTTATTTGTACATAATGTAGATTTCGAAAGTCTTAACGATGTGATGCAGTTCCGGTGATATGGATTATGCGTGGTCACCTTAAAATACCTATGACTGCATTAACAAGGCACAAATTTAAGCTGTAGGTATTCTACAGCCCGCAGAACTGAAAACATCGACATCGCTACATCAATTCAGTAACCCACTGACGGTGCACATTCATTCAAGTATAATACGTGCCCTGTACATGCATGTATCAACAGTTGTATGTAATGGTGTTTATGATGATTGCATAACGGTACTTGTGAGTTTATCCATATATTTTATTTTATATTTTTCCCTGGTGTGGTAATAAGTAGAGTACATATTTGCATATTTTCGTGTGTAAATAAAGCACGACATAAAATGCTTGAAGAAAAAAGCTCATTCATTCCCTACTACACTACACGTGTAATGTTTCGGCAGACCTCATATTTGCATCACCTTTATTCCGCTCTCTGCTCTCACGCTTTAAAAATTGGAATTTAAAGGAAGCGTATCCCAAAGGAATTTATATTATAAGTCAAAATGGGAAGGAAATGCACAAGGACCACTTGCGGAGATTACAATCTTCTTAGTTCGAGTGTAGCACGCAGCAGTGTGTCCCGTAATCATTCAGATACAATGCACGCCTATAGCAAATTATTATTATATTCAAGATCAATGAACCAAACTCAAAATAATATATTTTTGAGACATGCTATTATACGAACTATAAACCGTTTCTAGCTAGGTGGTACTACTGCTTTGTAAAAATATTAGCTAAACTTCTCAAATATCCTGTTTGCTTGATGATCATGATCAGCTTACATATTCATATTTCATCGCACCTGCTACTTACTGCGGGCTTCAATAAGCATTCAAAAATCTAGACCACACTTTAAGATACCGTAGCGAGAACTTGTCCGGTACTGATATATTTCATATTAGTAGAAGGGAAACAATTAACTACAGAAATGTAGTGAGTGATTAGTGACAGCTTATGGTTTGTGATTAGAAAAAGCCCAAAAATAATCATGAAGTCCATCTACACTAATTAATGATTTTCTCAAGTTGTAAAATAATCAACTTCCTATAAAATATGATTTTATATGAAAAGCGTAATAAACTTGATATTGTATATGTATTTTATGCAGTGTACTATACGCTAGCGCTATCTAAAACAACAGCCATAACTTACGAATGTAGCGATAAGGAATCAATTAAACTTACATTTATGATTTATGTAGCGTTCCACATACTATGGTAGCTTAGGTTGAATAACTTTTTACCAAACTGAGGACACCACTTATGACGACACTAAAGTTTGCTTAACACGGATATAATACTAATAACATGTCATGTCCTCTCAAATAATAGTTAAAAACAGAAAAATTCCAAAAATTAAGCGTTGATAATCCTTTTCTTACAGTTTGATTGCCACTTTCTTTGCAGCGTCGAGATGAGATTGAAAATGAATTAAATTCACACAAGTTTCAGATAATGCACATGGTTTGTGTTATTATAATGCACACTATCACCCTCATTTCATCAGAATACTTGAAGACTCGCACAACAGCCCTTTCTACACTTAAACACAGCACTTAAGTTTACTGTGATTTGTGCTTTAAAATTCTACAATTCATGCACTCTGATTCTTTCAATTTCGAACAATAGGCACAGGCACAGTCAATTTTTGTGTCGTTCTGCTTTTCTGGTTATGAACTGTGTAGGATAATCAACTGTCTATATGAAAGGGAGAAGAAAAAATTATGTAATGTTTTATACTTTATGATGAATGATGAGCACACAATTGAGATAATTTTGATGCTTAGCTTACAAACACCAAAGAATGAATCTATAACAGTGTATAGTTTTTCTCAGAGTGTTCTGTTTACATTTCAACTTACTTTCTGCTCAAACTTTACAAATCATGACAGAAGTGAGCTTAGCAAGCATGACTGTCATGCTGTCAACAGGGCAGGTTTATGGTTTATTTTTAACTCGAAAAGGAAACTTAAGTCTAAGTCCAAATAAGCATAGCATCAATTTTACCATCAAGAGTACAGTTCTCAGTTTTTGCTGGGAGAGGAGTCTCAGCCACTTTCAGTTTTCAAGAGAACCGTAAACCCCAGAGGAGAGTGGACGTCCTCGACGTCTTTTGAGGAATGAGGGTCTTTAAAAATAAAAGAATTTACTGAAAACGATCTATTTTTGAAACATTGAACCTACAAAAACATGATGTCTGCAATGCAGCATATATAACTTTATCCATGAAAAGAAACAGAGAGAAGAGAATACGACAATGAAGTTAACTTTCATTATTACAACGGTTGTAAATGCATACAATATATATCAAATGGTTACGGTCAGGTATCACAGAAAAGACTTTAAGTGATGCATAAAATAAAACTGCATCATCGAACAAGCAGCATAAAGGGAAAGCCACACACACACACCACACTATACACTGGTATTCTACATTCACACTGCAAGACATTGTGGATTCAATTCAGGTTGCATGTGTTCTTTCATTCAATTAAAATGCATTTTGCGTACATTCAATCCTGAAATATATTTACCCATTATATTCTATAGACTAGAATTCCATATTCCATCCAGTGTCACCAGTATGGAAATGTCTATAACAATCTCTGAAAAACATCTCCATAATGATACGCCATTTCATAGCATCTTCCTTTCCATAACCCATCTTGATTTACACTTTCGAAAATAACCTTGTGCCTTCTCCATTTAAGGATCTTTTGCCAATTTTAGGCTATATGCAGAAAAATCATGTAGATTATTGAGCAAACTACAATTCCGATACGATCGAATGCAAATCATTCTCTTAATAGTCGCTGTAAAGGACACCTCACTAACAAGTGTCTGGCTGGCGATGCTGTGTCTGGTCTTGCGTAATTCATGTTTTTCACAAATCTCTTTATGATGATTGTTGGAAAATATTCAATATATTATTTTATTTGAACTTTTTCAAAATGCGCATTACTCCTTTGAATGCTGTAATTGAACTATCGTACCATATCCGTCCATGCTTGGCTACAAATGTAATTTGAATGGCTCAGTTTAACTACCAGCACCAAAGTTGTCAGTATTTTTCACATCACAAATGCATTATATAACATAAATATTATTCTCGTTCCGTTTCATTCAATAATATAATACCTGCCTTTTCATATTCACAAAGAGAGACATATTCCTTAATGCTAAAAATTCAATTCTTTTTGAACGTCTTTCTCACTTACTCATAAAATTAGCGAAGTATAAAAAAAAGTCATACTTAAATTTGCCATAAATCTTCCTGGTGACTCTCCCAATAATAGAAATTTATTTCAGTTAATGTTGTAGGCTTCTTAAACGGGACCTGACAGTGACAGTGTCTTTTTACTTGTCTTTCAGGCACATGATATCTCCCACAACATTAATACTTCTCAAAAGGGTTCCTCACACAGTCGACAACAGGGACTCTATTTAGATTATGACAATGATGAAGTACTGAATAAAAGTTACTACAAAGATCAATTACAAAATGAAAAACACTGACAAGAAGTTTGGCAAAAGATATACTGACGTTTCAAATTGAGCATTCCTAACTAAGCATACGCACACATTCGAGCAAGCAATATTTTATTTTCCCATTTAGTTCCCTCACAATGGCAAACTTTAGAGCAGGTATGCTGCATACCGTATGCAAGCTATTAACGAATGACCCAAAGAATACTTAGCAAAAGGTATTTTAAGGTGTACAAAAAATGAAATCGATAGTTAATGGAAAAATAAAGTACTTACCTACATTACCTTAAGCGGCATACCACTTATAGTTGACCATTTACGTCATTCACGATCACATCCATAACCATACACCATGCCGTCGTCGCAAACCTCTTTTCTACGTGGAATTAGTTACAATGTACAGCTTATAGTTAATGCTGATTGCTGACTGATGAAGTTTAAAATCAAAACCACAACCTGACCTGATTCAATTTCCTGTTACAAAGCATCAACTTCATTGATCGTGAGATTTGTGTATCCTAATAATACAAATACTCAAGGTTGCTTTTACCATTACAAAACGAAAGGTTTAAAGGATTAAATATGTATGGTATCATTGTATGAATAGTATAATCACAATACAGACCAGACAGCAGCTTTTATTTTCGTCCAGATCAGAATTCAGTTTTCATTCATTGTTAGTATCTCGAAACGGTAGCTCTTTTTTATTGAATCGGGTTGATGTATAGATCTGCCTTTCATCATTTATTAAAAAGCGTCGGCGTCTGAATAACATTTAAAACATGTCGATAAGCATTGACAGGTCTGTCTACCTGTGAATCTGTGTAAGAAATTGGGAAAGGGAATAGTAGTAATACTAGTAGTATAAGTCGAATTCATTTATCTAGAAGAACCACATGAGAAAATGGGTTTGATTGGATTTGGTTAATGGTTGGTTGAAGCCATGCTGTAGCAGACTCGAATCCAAAACTTTTAAAATGATTCGATGGAATTTGATTCAAACTACTTTTAAAACATTCAACCGGGATATGCAAGTGTTTTTGTACGTGATTTCATTGTTTCATCCAATAAAATGTGACACAGATTCAGGCAGTCTTCATTCAACCAAGGACTTGTGGACTTCACAGTTGTTCCATTTACATTGATTACAACTAAAAAGTGAATTATACTCTCGACATATTCACCTATTAAAATTGGAAGATGATTATAGTACCTATGATCTGCTATGTACAAATAAGGGTACAAATGTGATTTGATTTGGGCGTTGGTTCAAACATTTGATGTTCTCTGGTTGTTGACATAAAATGCATTAAACTTCATTTGATTCACTTATAATCAGTGTCTCACTGGCGTAAGTAAGTTAGTGGATTGTAAACAGAAAAAATAGCATATACTACTATTACATTAACCTAAGTACCCCTAATTAGACTGAGACTGAAAATAAATTAAAATAACCTCGCAATCTCGGTTTTTGCGTAGGTGTTGAATGTAGCTTCATTTCACTCTAAAGTTAAAATGGATATCGCTTAATTATCTTACAGGAATTTCTTTCACAGTAGATATTTTACTCATCACAACTTATCTAACCTCTTATTTTTTGTTTTGTGTAAGGACACATTTCTGCCTTTTTTTAGCAAGGTTTATACTGCATCTTCCATGCATTTATTTTTATATTGCTGCTTACTATAGTTCTATATAGTCAGTGAATGATTTACCAAAACCTTCACAGTCTCAATCCATTCGGATTTCTGGATTCGGATCCATCAAGAAAACGATATTATTTGAAACCCTAACTCGAACTAAAACCGGTTATAACCTCAAAGTCGAAACATCCTTTATACTACTTGCAATTATGATTTGAAGGAAGTAGTACTGTTGTACATAATTTGTGCTCGATTTCGTGTTCGAAGCATTTACTACGTTTTGGTTTAATAGTACACTCGGATTTTACACAAAAAGGAAATGCATACCATGAAAAGTGTCATTACAAATTGTCGCCACGTATGCACCGACAACCGAAATGTTTATTCGAATAAGTAAAGTGTACAAATATATAAATATGGAAATGCATAAAATCAGATTTTGAATATGCTCATCAATAAAATTTTGGATCAGTTGTATTCAAAAGTTGCAGGAATCAGCAGGGGACATAAGTGATTGCTAAACTCGATTGCCTGACATAGCATTATTTATGCTTATAAGCTTTCAGATTCTGTTTAAATCATGAATCAACCATGAGTTGAGTACCTGCAAGAACATATCACAGTTCAGGTAGCAAATCGTACAAAAATTACATGCAGTATCTTGTCAGCGGTATAATCTTGTCGCATCATTCATCAAGCAAATCAGTGTTACCCCCTGTGAAATCTATCTTGCTGATTTGAGTTCCCTTCCCTATTAAGGCGTATAAAACAATTTATCCCACGCTTTACGCCGTGAAATTACAAGAAAGCTCAACTCAGTTAAAGATAGAGATAAGGAAGCCAAAATAGACATCAATGGTGAATATGGCATACATCTATTTATTTTGTCACAGTTTTACTTCATGTTCATATGGGTTTTTATTACGCTCGTAATACGTGTAGTACGTGTACAGTTGTCACTTGTCATTGCCTAAATTAATCTACATGCTTCACTACAACTGTAACAAACTATAGTGTTCCATCCACAACACTATAGGTACACAGTTTTGATATTGGAAAAAGAATCTGTTTCCTCCACGATATATTTTGAAAGATAGATACCTAGATGGATATTTTCGAACAGCCCCAACGTGTTAGTGTTGACCAATAAAACTATTTCTTAAATATTACGTATATTTACAATAATTACAAATGATTAGTATCATGAAATACGCAATTCTGTTTCCTCTTTATTTTTGAGGTTTCAAATAACTTTTCGAGGTTACTTATTGAACCACCAAGACGAAGATGCATAGCCATCTCTAATAAAAATTCGTTACAAAATCATCATGATTACCTACACATTCATTGAAAAGAGGTATTGAGTACTCTGATAAAATAAGTTTGGTTTATTAACATGGGCAAACTTTGTGTATGCGTATTCCTCTATTGCGCAAAAAATTCTGCTTGCAGTGTATTCTACTGAGGGATTACAAATTTTATAGATTTTATATTTCAGGGCTTTATGGAATTTCCCATATTACTGACAGTAAAATTTTGCATCAAATACGATTACATAATAATGTGGTTTATTAAAGATCAAAACAAAGAGGACGAACAGATTTGGGTTACTTGTAAAGATTGTGACTGTGACTAGCTTTGGGGCTTACAATTAGCTAAACAGACAGAGGGGAGTGTGATTTTGTAGATTGTGATTTTGACTGACTGACGGGTATTGAAATAGGTATTATCGAATGCATATATTCTTATTGTGAAATTCTGAATATTTCTTAGAAATGCTGTTTTAAGCTGTTTTATGCATTAAAGGCTAGTGTTAGTAAACTTAAGAGTACCATTCCATTATCAAAACGATCAAATCATGATAAACCGTATAGCACTGCTCAAAACATCTTGTACAGCAAAAGATTTAAAATTCCACGATTTTATGTGTAAATCAGTCAGTCAGAGAGCAATAATAATGAGCTGAGGGAATCGTGGCATTCGTACTTTCATCGTGATTATTCACAAACTGTCATTATGTGCAATGCAGCCAGTCCTTATTTCCACTCAGCGATTCTTTTCGCAAATTTACCATAGGCCAAAATGGCATATCTCCCTTCCAAATCCTCCAACCATCCGCCTTTGACCTAAATAATCAAATTTCTT
>JAHZNA010003333.1:0-29163 GCA_027743935.1 Sinodicranocentrus sp. ZH6
ATTATTATTTAGGCACTATTTAATTTATTTTTTAAACGGGGTTGTATCCAACGGTATTACATTGCTTGAATTTTATTATTATTTAGGCACTATTTAATTTATTTTTTAAACGGGGGTGTATCCAATGTAGTAACGTTAATTGAATTTTATTATTATTTAGCCACTTTTTAATTTACTGTTTAAATGTGGGTGGACCCAACGAAGTAACGTTGCTTGAATTTTACTCAAATAGTCAACATTGGGGTACATTGGCAAGTATTAAAACGACTTTTTTTTTTTAATTTTCCAAATTAGCCACTTATTAAATTAACACGTATAATAGGTGGTTTCCAAAAGAAATTTGAGTAGCCATGAATATCGAAGCCGAATAGATTTTAACAAGGCCTAAAAATGCATTTGGCTGAAAACTCATTCTGTTTTCAAAGTTTTCTTGAACAACATGTCTTCGTTTGCTTAAGCAATATTTCTTCTGATTTAATAATTATTTGTTGACGTTTTGATTATTTCGACATTTCTACAAAAAGCGCAAAACAAAAACCGAAACTGATTGTTTAGTGTATTTGTTGGAGTCATTGTGCTAACCAGAACGATATACTTACCACCACCGTTCTTGTAAGTCTCACCCAACAAATTTTTTTAATTTGAAAACCATTGTCGTCTATATATTTCAAGGACAATTTACATTTCCCAATAGTTTTAATTACACATTCTGGAAATTGGTATTCATTGAAGTTTGAAAAGTATATTGTAAAATTGTATTTTATAAATTATAGTCTTCAAAATGGAAAACTCCCGGAATATTAATAGTAATGTCAATATGGCGCTGGACGAGGAAAAAACAAACGACTCGGAGGGTGACATTGGCGACAAAATAGCTTTGATAACTATCATAGAAAACGACGAAGCGGATTTGATTTTACCCACCGAAGTACGTACCCATGAATTAACTTTAAAATTATCAAAAGTTATATATTACATGATAATTATGTGTTTCGTAGGTTTGGGCGTTGGTTTTTGATTGTTTGAAAGACGACCATGACACACTTTACGCATGCTATAACACATGTGTACTATGGAAAGATATGCTAAACGAAAAACGTACAACTTTTCTTTTTCATAAGGTAAACGAAAATCAAAATAATAAACATTGTTCAACTGGCAGTAGTAATTAATTACTATATTATGTAGTAGATATAATCAGTTTAATCTATTTTTCAAATAGGCTTTACAAAACGTTGCAACAAAATTAGATACCAATTCACTTTTAAGCTGTCGTGAGGTATCCAAAACATGGAGATATGCTGTCAATGATTACTGCGGACTATTATATCCTCATCGTTTCAGTAAAGTAGAAAATATCGACAATCACCAGTTATGGATACCAGAAAATAGTCTTGATGCGAATAATCCAGTGACAGATGTAGCTGCCAAGCATGTTTTTGATACAATGGAATCATTGGTAAAATTCGTGTCAACGTTTGAAAGTATGAATGAGTTACAACTCAAAAATTTACTAATATCAAAATGTGCAGTAACATTCACAGATATTAACTGTGAGGAAACAGATGACAGCGTAGCATTTTGGATATATGTCGTCAAAACATTCATTTCCAAGTTCGGGCCATTCATTACAGCTTGCAAGTTAGAATTTGCAGAAGAATTAGAATATAGTATGAATACATTACATGTTATTGTTGCAAAAGCAGTGTCTGGCATGCCTATGCTAAGTTCGTTTGCCATCAGTTACAATGTCCCATTGTCAGACGAACCTTTCAACGGTGATGTGGAGCACTTTAATCATGCTTTTGAAATTTCGGAAGATTTTTGTCAAATCGAATTTCCTCTATTACACCTTAAACATTTATATGTACCGCAAATTTTACAAAAAACTTTAAAATTATTATTAAAAGAGGGTGTCAAAACGTTGGCAATTAATTTCAATGCTGATGAAAGTTTAGAAGGTTATGCAGAACTGTTGGGGCGAAATTTAAAAGAGTTGACAATAACACCTTATGATTTCAACATAACCGTGTTAACACAAAACAGTTCAAAGCTGATAGGCGTCAAAAAAATGATTGTTAATGACCCTCTTACATTTACTGATTTATTGCATTTGGTAATTGTATTCAAAAATACGCTTATTGATTTATCTGTACAAGTACCATTTGCCGACACGTATGAAGAAATTTATGAGCAACGATTAGACTTGCCTTTCTTAAAAGTTCTTCGAATTATAGCAATGGAAGAAGTGTTTGGTTTTGATTTCTTGATACCTTTAAAAATGTTGGAATATCTGACAATAATAAGAAATTCTAATGATGACGAACCTGACTACATTTTAAAAGGTAGAAAAAAATATAAAAAAAATAATATTATTCAATTTCAAGCATTATGGGGAGAAAACCTTGACCAATCAAATATTTGGTTTTGCCTCCCAAGTTTGAAACAAATATTAATCAAAAATAATGTTACTGGTACACATCAAAGGTATGACGTTCCAGAATGGTTAGTTAAACGCAGAAAGGAAAACTTATTTGCTTGCTTTTAATATGCAAGAACATGATAAATAGAAGTAATAACAATGGTTGTTTAACCTTGTAAGATTGTATTTACTTAATAGTTATCGTTATATTGATAGCATAACACACACAATATGTGTTAACGAATTTCATTAATGTTTTCGTTAGATTATTCTGAATAAAATTAATTTAGAAATGCCTATTCAAATACGAGGTTAATCGAGACAATGGAGCTCTAAACCCAATCGTGGTTAGCCAAGTACGAATTATATTGTTTTGGGGTAACTTAAAATTTGTTGTTATTAATTTATTAAGTTTGTTATTCTCTGTAAATAGGTCTGTCATCACAGGTATTAAAATATGCGTATTGATATAAATAAAAACAAAATATTATTGGTGGTATTTGAGAGGTTGCTTAACAATTTCAGTTTTAACACGTTAGCTGTTTACAAAAACTAAAAAATTAACAAAAAAATCATATTCTTGCCTAAACAACTCGGCTAATTAATAATAATTCTTTCACATTAATTTTATTAAGCACTTAAACGTGGCTTAACCAGACATACAGATTTTTTAGTGTAGTTCGTTATTTGACATAGAAGTGAGAGCATCAAGAAAAAACTTTTTCAGAATAATCCAAAACACAAACAAACTAATCATTTCATCAAATCAAACGTCGTAAAAATCCTTAACGAGTCGGTAAGTTTCTGATATCTTTAAAATCATGTTGTATAGAAATTTACTTATCTCGCCGAGTGAGTGTGTGTGTGGTCGTAGTAACTTTGCTTGAATTTTATTATTATTTGGCCACTATTTAATTTACTGTTTAAACGGGGGTAATTCCAACGTTGTTTCTTGTCTGAGTTTTACGTATTAGCCACTATTGGTAAAAAGTTAAAATGGGGGTAAAGCCAACGTATTAACACTTATTTCCTGAACAACTTGTCTTCATTTGCTTAAACAAAATTTCTTCTGATTTTAAAATTATTATTTGACGTTTTGATAATATGGAAATTGGTACAAAAAGCGCAATACAGAAGCGTCTGTGTATGATTGTAGGTGTCCTGGATTTTGGTTTAGTAGGTACGAAATTAGAGCTTAATCAGACGTTAATAGTTGCTTAAAAAGGGGTGCATACACTTTTCTTTTTTTTAGTTGTGTGTAATTTTAATTTAACTAAACAACCATTATTAAGTGCATCGTCTGAGTGTCCTTTTATCATTCGAAACTTTACGATTAAAGGTTATAAATAAATCATCATCAGAACATCAGACAAAAAACAAACGAATAATCATAAACATTGAAATAAATCTTGTTTATATTTAACCTTTTGTTCAGAACAAACAGCACCAACAACAACAAAATAATCTTAAATATCGTTAACCCAATCATTACAAACAATTTATTCCATGCAACCATTCAAAAATTTACCATGGGTTTGTTCTATTATTACACATTATTTTTTCCAACCACCATTTCTTTCTTCAACGTTATATTTAAATTTATCAACTAGTTTCTGAAATGCAGACATATCCCTCCTCATTCCATCAATAAATTCTTCGTGTCGTTCAGTAAATTTATGCTTCTGTGCCTCTTCTTATATTGCAATTGTTGCCATCTCTTGGTCAACTCCAGACAACACTTTCCCCTAGACCAAGGAATAATTAAAAATATTGCTAAATAATAATTATCAAATACTTGTTGATTTCTTTATCAAATTAAAATGCAACCAAACCAACCACAAATAATTAAAAATAATCAACCTAAATCAATTACTTGCATCCCCTAGAGCAAGAAATAATTATAAAAATTGCTAAACAAAAAATATCAAATACTTGTTGATTAGTTTATTAAATTTACGTGCAATCAAACTCTTTAGATAAAAAAATTGAAAACAATAACCAAACTAAATTAAATTCTACTCAAACTGTTAGGGTTACTATGAAATAATAATCAACATCCGCAACAACACCAGCAGAAGAAGCAGCAGTAGCAACAAGCGAAATAAAATATTCAAGTTGAATTTCTGCAATAACATGTGTCTGACAAGATAAAATCTGCCTCCCAAAATTCGTTCTCGTCGTCCTTCTCCTTCGTGTCCTTATTTATTTCGTGTTCGATTTAATTAGTCTTTAGTTTATTAAATTTGAAACATAGACACAGTTTGTTTGCGTCATGTAATCATTATTTTATGATTTACAAATTAGTAAGCAAGTGTAAGCATAATACAAATTGATATTTGCATTTTGTTTAACGTTTTATGAAACTTAAGCTTGCATCCAAGTTTTTAAGTATGTGAGTAAATTATACTTGCAGTAAAGAAAGTCAGTAATGCTACCAAATCTTTAATTCTAGGTTTAATTGGAATAAAGTAAAGCAAGACAGCATCGTTCTGCGTTCAGGACTCTTCAAATCAACTTGGATTTTTCTTTCGCAATATTTTATGGTAAACACTGATTTTCTCAAACACTATTATTGTTGTTATTGAGCACGTACGAATTTAAAACTAACAATTTTAATATAAATTTATCATTATCGATAGGTACAATTGTCAAGATGCCGGCCTGTTATTTTTGCCTGCAACATGAAGATGTAGTAATGCAGTTTGAATGCTGTCGCCGACCAGTTCACCAAGAGTGTCTGGACCAATTTGTTGAGGGAGCATATGACAACCGAATTGTAGATTTTGCACGTTGTGAAACCTGTTTGGAGTGTGTCGGCACAGAGTACCACACATTGGTTCTTCTTGAGGATGAAGATGCTCCACATGACGAAGCAATTGATAACGATGAAGTAGAGGGAGCAGATGAAGAGGAACCATTACCTCATAATGATAATGATGACGAAGCTCCTGATGCAAATGTTGACGAGATAGTCAACATGTTAGACCAATTGTTTAATGAACAGCAAAATGCAGAGTTTGATGGAGGTGAGGAACATGTTCCCGATGTACGCGAAGATGACGTACAATTTGACGACGAAGACGACGACGACGACGAAGACGACGACGACGACGAGTAAGATTCTTTTTTTTAATTATACATTGTACCAAAATGTTATGCAGAAATTTTTTTGATTTTAATTTTAGTACAACAATATGCATTCTTTGCCGTTGTGGCGACAAAAATCAAAACAACCAGCTTAAAAAACTAATGATGTGTACTCCAACCTGCTCAGCTCGATACCATAAGGACTGTATCATAAATTGTTGGAATAAACCACAATTTCGTGCCGAACGGATATGCTTCAACTGCTTCGAAATTTTTGCAATGCCCTTGGATTGATTTGTTTTAATTCTAAATCAATTATTCGTACATAATTTAGTTTCGTGATTATGTAGTTGTTGCACTTTGATTTATTTAGTTTTCAGTTAATTAAATTTGAAAGAAAGATACAGTTTGTTTGCGTCATTTACAAATTATTAAGCAAGTGAAAGCATAATTTTTTTAAAATACCCCATACCATACAAAAAACACAAACGAATAATGATTACACTTATCCTGATAACCAGCAAACACAACTAGCCAACCATATTCAAAAATATTTTTAACCTAACAAACAAATCATTCCGAATCAAAAAAATATTATTACAAAATTATATTATAACATTTGTTTTAACCCGGCATAACAAAACGACTATTATGACACACATAAGGTTTTCAAATACTTTATAATCAATTCAACAGAATAAAAAGAAATGTGATTAAATAATATTGGCTACAGTAGCTACAACAACTCAAGAAACAAACAACCAAACTAGTATAATAATAGTACACAACCAATACATTTCTTGCTACTATTCTAGCTCTTCAACCTTACATTTAAATTTATCAACTATTTTCTGAAATGCAGACATATCCCTCTTCATTCCAGCAATAAATTCTTCATGTCGTTCAGTAAATTTATGCTTCAGAGCCTCTTGTTCAATTGCAATCGTAGCCATCTCTTGGTCAATCCCAGACAACTGTTTAACAGCAAGTAATCTAAATTCTGCAATTCGTTCTTTTCGGTTTTCATATTTTCCAAAAGCCCATCCCAAGACCCCTCCAAGTACTGCCAAAAAATAAATTACAACATTTTAACTATGCGCCAATAATTCATTTATTTGAATATGTGACAATAAGAAAGTTCACTACCAAAGAAGATAGGCATATCTCGTTTTCTTGTGACAATAGTCTTCAATGATTTCTATAATAATGATAATGATAATAAAAACCAAAAAAAACATTAAAATCAATACAATAAATTACGTAAACGGAAAATATAATAACAAAAATTATGTAAGTGTTTACCTACAACTGGGCGACTCTTAAAAACCAAGTAAGTGTTTGCTCAAAAATAACAATATACACAATATTGTTTCTCATCAATCAACGCAATAATCTTGTTAAACACAAAACACGTTTAAACATCAAAGAATTCCTTCTGTGACAAGGAGCACCAAGTAGACAAGGTAAAGCGAAAGGAGAATTGACGCGTTGTTGTTGATGATTACTGTAACCTTCTTTTTCATAAAAATTACACTTCACTGCAATGGTCGAATACTTTCTAGATGAAGAAATGTCCAGTTTCACTAATGGTTTAAGAGGATTATTATGTCCATAACCTGTCTTATTAATAATAACTCCAGCGTCCGTCTCTTGTTCTCCAAGAGCTTGTGACTGGTTAGAGTTCTTTGCATTCAATAACATTTGGTTAGAAAGTAGTTTAAGCATCTCCGCGAAATCAGTTCTATGCTCTGCTTGCACTTCAAATAACCTGTTCATTACTTTAATTTGTGCTTCTTGGGCTGCGCATACTTTGTCTACTGCTCTGATTTGTGCCTCGGATAGTGTTTTCATTTGTGCTTCTTGGGCTTCGCATACTTTGTCTACTGCTTTGATTTGCGCCTCTTGGGCTGCGCATACTTTGTCTACTGCTCTGATTTGTGCCTCGGATAGTGTTTTCAGTTGTGCTTTTTGGGCTTCGCATACTTTGTCTACTGCTTTGATTTGCGCCTCTTGGGCGTCAGATGCTTTTTTCATTTCTACTTGTTGCGCCTCAGCTAACCTTTTTACTGAATTGGAGGTTTCCTTTATTGCGTTCTTCCAACTTCCTCCAATCCACTGACGAAATTGATCAAACGCAATGTACATTGTAACCAGGAGAATGATACCTAGATATATGTTACACATAAACTGTTATTTACAAATTATAATAATAATAATAATAAATAACTTTGTATTTCTTGAATAAAATTTCAAACTTACAATTACGTAATGCTTTCTTTGGATCTTTACACTGCTTCAACTGATGCTCGTAAATTTTTAAACTCAAAGTTTCCAACCATAACCAGTCAACATCCACTTTGTTTTCATCCAATTTAGATTCCTTGCAGTCAACAATAGTATTAGTACCTTTATGAATTGCAGGATAAGCTAACGCGCATTCCACAGTGGTAACTCCAAAAGTTTGGCATATGCCAACAACAGAAACAAAATCTGCAAAATCTTTAAAAAACCAAACTGATTAATCCACACTGGTTTAGTAATATACGAGTGTTGTGATTTTTTAAATAAACAAATGTAACAAAAACTTACGAAACTCAAATACTCCTTTCTCAAAATATAATTTTCGGCTTTCCAAAAACAAAAATTTACTATATAAAAACTCCAACAGTCCCCAATGTTTCTTTACCAGATATCTCCATATCCGTTTGTCATGTCTGTAAACTCCAATGGATAATGGCAAACTGACAACTAAACCTTCAAGTTTACAAATATATCCAAGACATTATTATTTTTATTATAATGCCAAAGTGATTAGCTACAACAAAATTGATAAATGAAAATTAAAAACTTACTCATAGCTTCAGAATGTCCCAATTTTATAATAAACAAAAACAAATGAACACTACTCAATTTTAAACTTAGCCAAATTACTCCATTTGTTAGTAATGACAGATAATTTAAAATCACACTGTCACGATCGGTCAATCTCACGACGCGTATTGATATTTATTAACAACACAAGAAAGCCTTCCATTCCAACAACACACAACACATTCCAGCAGCAGTTTGAAATCTGCCTAAGCTCTTGTTTGTAATTGGTTGTGCAGATATGAAAATTATTAACTCCGCCAAGTATTGAACACACACCATTTAAATAAAAACTATGATAACATATAATAAGAATTATTTAAATTGGTGTACTACTCATGTAACACAAATTAATAAGCAAGGAAATAATAGAAATAATCAAACTAAATTAAATTCGTGCACACACTAGAGCAACCAATAATTATTATAAATAGGCAAACAAAATTTATCAAATAAATGTTGATTTCATCATTGAATGAATGTGCAACCAGGCCCAGAAAGACAAGTAAAATATGAAATAATCAAATAAAATCACATTCATAAACCCCCTGGATCAAGGGATAATTATTATAAATAGCTAAATACAAATAATCAGATACATGTTGATTTCTTCATTAAATAAATGTGCAACCAGGCCCAGAAAAAATATTCTAGCCGGCAGTTATTACCAACGCTAGCAAAACTAAAACATTTCATTATTACATTACTAATATATACATTAATATATTTCAACCAGTTAAATTAAATAACCATTTTATTTCTTTCATATGTCTTTTTAACAGAATTAGTGTGAATAACTGCCGTACATAGCGACGGTATTAAAGTCCAAATATTCGAATCATATAAATGATCCTCAAATCCCTCGACTTGTAAAATACTCAACGTATTATTATTATTAAACCTAACCTGGTTGGTCATCATTCGGCCGTTATGTAAAATCGTAACATGTTTCAAACCCGTTAATGGCAGCATAAAATCAAAATACAACCAAGGCTTCCACATACAAACTTTAAGTGTATGTAATCGCGGAAGATCTAAACGATATGTTAGCCAATCGTAAACATCTTTTTCTACCAAATAAACAGTTAACTTTTCTAATGTTTTACTAAAAAGATTGGCTAAACCAAAAATATCTACTATTTTTTCATGACCACATGTTAACTCTTTTAGATTAGTAATTGACCAGTTACACAATACATTATAGCTTCCGATATCGCCATGTACTCTTAACCGCTCCAAACAATTCAAATTAACATTATTAATTTGTTTGTAGGCATCGACGTAAATCAAATCAAGTTCTTGTAAAGGAGACTTAAGCAGTATTGCCAAGACTTCCCATGGAACAGGTGAGGAAAATATCAATAAATTCAATTTTTCCAGTTTATGTTGAAAAATGGACAAAACTTGGTACTGATCAATAAAGAAATCATCACCACCATCAGTCACCGCTACATTGAAAAACCGAACATTCATGTTCAATTGAATTACATTGGGCATGCATCTTAGCACGGAAATTAAAATTGCATGGATTAATTTCGGGCCAAGAATATCCCCAAATTCTAAAGTGCAACGTGTAATTTGTTTCCCAATTTGGGGCAATAGTCTTGCTGCAATACACAACCAATACAATGCACCTTGTGTTTTGCTTATCCTTGTTTCATTACAAAATTTGACGCAGGTTGGAAACCATGGAGTTAATAAAGGGCGCTGATAAAAACTCCACAATTCTGACATAAACTTTTCAACTACTTCCAATGATGTGAATGCATATTTTCTTTGAAATTGATGAAAAATTCGAATAGTTTTCCGACTCATGGGTTTCCCTTTATTCCATTTAACCATAATGTCATCCCGATATTGATCCACCGCAACTTTCCACATTGGAGCAACCTTTCGTAGGGACAGAATTGTGTTTGCGTCCAAATAAGAATCAAGAAGAGGCAAAACCTGTTGAAAAACACGATAATAAATCATTATTGTCATTTTTATAAAGAACTTAACCGTACAGCAAGGATTTTTTGTTTGTTTGTTTGTGCCTTTGGAAACA
The DNA here is from genome assembly GCA_027743935.1 of Sinodicranocentrus sp. ZH6. NCBI lineage: Eukaryota > Metazoa > Arthropoda > Collembola > Entomobryomorpha > Entomobryidae > Sinodicranocentrus > Sinodicranocentrus sp. ZH6. Next base: position 10,425 of record JAHZNA010003333.1, read on the forward strand.
GAAACAATGGTCTTTTACTAGCTAGGTCGGCACGCCATGCTGAACATGTATTGTAGCAAGCCTCTACACTTTCCGGATCGTCATGTAGTTTTTCAAAAACCATATTCCAACACTGAAAACATCAACACAATTTAATTTAAGTCTTTCTCTATTAACAAACCAATCATAACAAATATCAAGAATTATATTGATTACCTCCGGATACAATTTCATTGATTGCTCTTCATCAGTAGTAAAAGTGGACGGCATCTTGCCAACAGACCACTGGAATGATGAGGATTCCATCACCAAATCATTGTCGTCTACCAGGCTAGTTTCCGTGTATTCCACTTCCTCAATCTTGTTATGATTCCTAGATTTATAAGTCAACATTTCAGACATGACGGTGTTAATGTTTTCCTCAATTTGAATCAAGTTGAGATCTTCTAGATGCTGGCCCTCAGATCCAGGTTCGTGATGTCTAGTGTTTGCCAATATCAAGTCATGCAAGAGACCGTCCATCTTATTTTCGAGAGCTTCCATTTCGGTTTCGTCTGCCCCTTTGTCTCTGCCTTTAAAAACAATGCAAAGTCTATTCAAATATCAGATTCTACTATAACTTTGAAGATACTAGTGCACTGAGTTGTAATTGTTTACGTTGTTGTTCGAGTAAAAAGCAAAATCACGTAGTTACAAAAAAATAGAATTCCGAACCAAAATATATAGTAGAGGCCTTGCGGTGTATTATTATGTCCGTATTTTCTTGCAAAAAACTTGAAACCAACAGAATTCTTCTCGTCAATGTAACAGTAAAAATGAAGACTACGAGGAATGTAACCATACAAAGATACATTACAGACAACGCAATAACTAAAGATTCAGCTGTGTTTGTAACGTTTGGACTTAACACAAGTAAAGAAATACACTAATCATACATAATATTATTGCACGCGTCTGTGTGTGTGTGTGTGTGTGTGTGTGTGTGTGGTGGACCAACCGGACGGAATATCCAAAAGCATTATATGTACAGGATAGCGTGTAATTTTACCATGCTGTATTATAGCGCCCATTCAGTTATTTTTCGTTTTGTGGCAGATATGATTGGTACACAAACTAACTTTTAGTTTGGATATTTCCACGGGAAAGGGTAACTAAACGAATATTTGAATTTTCGTTTAGTTTTTATTCGTTCAGGTAGGAATGAGGTTGGGGTTAACCAACGAATAAATTCTTTCGGGCAATTTGGGTGGTGAGAGTTTTTTGCCGAATTTTCGTTTCTTCGTTCAGCTTTTCTTCGTTTAGACAATATAAGGTGTGTTAAGGATAAAAAACGAACATTCGTTTCTTCGTTCAGCTTTTATTCGTTTGGATGGAAATGATGGCTGGGAAACTCAAACGAATATTCGGTCATTTTGTTTGATATTCGTATATTCGACTCCTTTAAAATTCGTTGTGCGATTAGCGCGCAACGGGCTTTCTAGTAACACTTTAAAGGGCAACCTTACATTTTAGCCTAACCCCATAAAATCAAACATTAACCTAACAAAATAAATAAAATGTTCAATTTAAGTACTAACCTAACCAAACAACACTAAACAAACAAACAAATTTTAACTTTGTGCAACAACTATCAAGTTACAACTATTCAGGCCCATCAATGGAATTTGTAGCCCGCAAATAATTTCTACCAAAATGTCCGCAGATAATATGTAAGTCGATTTCATATTTAAGTATATTTAAGATTTCATATTGTCGATATTTATTGTGCAGCCAACACTATAGACAAATAAATTATTTAAAAAATAATCAAACTAAATTAAATTCTTGCACACCCTAGAGCAAGGAAATATTATTTTAAATAGCTAAACAAAATTCATCAAATACATGTTGATTTCCTTATGAAATTATTGTGCAACCAACACTATAGACAAATAAATTAATTATGAAATAATCAAACTAAATTATATTCTTGCACCCCCTCGAGTAAGGAAATATTATTTTAAATAGCTAAACAAAATTCATCAAATACATGTTGATGTGCTTGTAAACTATAGGTGCAAAATATAATTATGAAATAATCAAACTAAATCACTAACTTAAATCACCCAGTCCAAGAAATAATTGTTAAAAATAGCTAAACAAAATTCATCAAATACATGTTGATTTCCTTGTTCCCTTTTGATGTATTATGGTTTTTTTTATGAAATATCAATAGCAAATATGGTGAATATAATGAACAAACACGTTGAAACAACAAAAATATAAAGATTTGATTTTTAAAAATTCATTGCCCACCACAAGGATTTAATATTATTATACTACCATCATCATTATTGAACTACAATTACATATATGTATTAATTAATCAACTCAAGTAGTGGTAGTAGTTTTAGTAGTAGTAGTAATACATAATAATATTCACTTGGTCTCAACTTCATAATCATCATTCTGTTCTTGAGAATCAGCATCAGCAACAGCACCACCAGCAGCAACAAGCGAACCAAAAGATGAATCATGTTCCTTCTCGTCCTCCTCTTTCTTGTCCTTTTCTTCATCATCGTCATCTTTTTCCTGCAATTCGCCAACTTTTTGGTCCTCGACATGTTTCTGGTGGACCTCTTTCTTAAACTCCTCGTGGTCTTCGTAATCGAGTTTCTCTGATGTTTTCTCCAAAGAGATTAGCTTCTTTTTTTGATTCTCCTCATTACCACTGTCCATGTTTCCTTCATCACTAGTAGTAGAAACAGTTTGACGCTCCTCCTCCTGTTGTTTTTCCGCCTGGCTCATATTGATGCTTAAAAGTGGTTTTATGTATCTAAGCATTTAAAGAAATAAAAACAACAATAATATAATGAGTAATGTCAATATAATTTTTACGTATGTATATATTCATTATACTTACCAAAAAAAAGTTAAAAAAATCCAAAATGTAACGGATCCTTGGGTATATTTACGAGATATTTCTTCAATTCGTATATAAAAATTCAATCACTATCAACAAATATTGAACCGAAATATAATTACATTTCATTCAATTAATATGGTCACTACAAAATAAAATGTTTTTAAAAAATTAATACAAAAATAATATAATAAAAAATCACTACTCTCTCTCTAAATTTATAGCAAAATGATAACAAATGTCATCTACGTATGTTAAAAACTCTCTCTTACTACTACCATCACTCATTATATTAATACCGTGAAGATGACTAGTGTCTGGTGTAGTTGTCTTTAAAAATGAGTTAAATCTTTCATACAAGACATATAAATATGAACAAATCTGCAAAGAGTCGCGATAATAATTAAAACAATCACGAGTAATATTTAAGGTTACCAAACGGCCCAATAAACTTTCCAAGGCTGCTCTTTTCCTGCGATAAAATCCAATCGTTTTATCACTACCAAAATCTGTTAACCAGGACAATAAAGATTCATCTGCAACTAAAGATAATAATGATGATGATAAACAACAACAATTACAATTACTTGTAACTACATCATCATCAGTACTACCATCAAATGCAGTTAAATACGATATCAAAGTAGACTTATCAAATACAATCTTTTGTTTCCAATCAATATTACTATGATGACTATTGCAAACAGACACAGCAGCAGCAGCATCAGCAGTAGGTTCATCGATACTACTACTAACAACAACAAACTGTTTTTCCAATTCTTTTTCATAAACCATACAAATAAATTTGACAAACTTGTTTACGCAACATATCCTATTGCCTAACATGATACTTATTTCGTCAATTGTCATTATCATATCTCGTGTGTCTCGTTTTGCCATCATACAAGTTATAAAAAAGTTATAAAGACACCTCATTACATAATTACAATATAAATCATCTCCAAAATTAAATTGATAACTAAATAAAGATAAAGGATCTTTTACCAAGTTTTGTTTTTCAACCAGAGTTTTGTAAAAAATCTGGAATCTTTCAAGCTCTATTGGTACTTCTAATTTTAATTTACTAGACAATTTACGTTTTTTGTATTCAATACTACTACTTTCCTCTTCATTTAGATATACTACTACTACTCTCTTGTTTGTTGTGGAACACGGAAACAATGCTTTTCTTTGTTGTTGTTGTTGTTGTTGATGACGGGTCGATACAACTGGATTTACTTGACATTGTGTACTTGTTGTTGTAGTAGTAGTAGTGAAATCTGTCGTACTAGTAGTAGTGGTAGTAGCATTCATGGTTTTATCCTTTGCTTTATAGAAACACAGAGTAATAATCCAAAAAAAAATTCCTAAATCCGTAAAATATCGTTTACCGTTAACGTATTAAGACTAGAATACTAACCTTTCCTTTGATTCTTCTTGTTATTGCACTTGTCGTCGTGTATAGAAGGAGAAACTTGGATCTCGTGTGTATCCTCGGCAGCAGCTCGATTAACAATGATGGAAATATCGGCATTGGTCGTCTCTAATATACATCCTCTGCGAAGCTCCATTTCGTCATCCACAGTACGAGGGGGAGACATCAAGTCACTTGCATTTATCCCAGCATCTTTTTCGGCATCATCATCGTCATTGTGAACGGTTTCCAATGTCTTTTCAAACGACAAGCTGCTACCAACTGGAATGTTTGATGCAGTAGTGGTATTAACGTGGTCACCATCATCGCGTAAACGTTGCAAACGCTCCAACATCTTATCTAAATAACCTATATTTATTAATTTTTAATTATCATTGATATTATTATTGATAAAAAGATTTGGTGATTACCATGATTAAGTTCATCATTATCATCCATATGACTACTTAGTCGTTCAAAAATATCATCCGAAAGATTCATTTTTGTGTTTTCAAATTTCTTCCAATTTTCAAGTCGTTTATTAGAATCATCATCAGAAGAATCATCATTATCAAGAATTTCATTATTTATTTGTTTATTTTTTGATCCGATTCTTCTTTTGTTATTAATGCCAACAATGTCACCGATTGGAATTTCAATGCTGGATGTAGATGTAGCGATAATTGATAAAGATTTTGCATTTGCAACAACATTACTTGTCATGTTAGCTTTAACAATATTGGTTTCATCTTTTTGTTGTTGTCGTTGTTGTTGTACATCAACAATATTAGTATCATCATTACGCCGCTTTTGTCGTTGTGTTTGTCCCAAGTCTTTCCGAGTAAAATGAATACATTGACATTTTTTAAAGTTTTTATAATAATTCAACAGATTAGGAACCAACTCTTCTAATCTTGGATCATCAAAATTAACCCTACATTCTTTACGTAACAACCCAACATCATTATTATTATTATTCCCAACCATCGATTGATTTTCCGTATCAGCCTCATCAGCTTCAATAATAGTGTGTATTCCAAAAATTATTCCTGTAATATTAAGATATATAATCCTATATAATACTACATATCTAAAAAAAATAATAAATAAATAAATAAAAACAATTTGCAAAAAAATTACCAATAAATTTAATCAAAAGATAACTAGTCAAACCAGATATTGTATATTTCAACCAAAATGATTTGCTCTTGTGATGATGATGATCTCGCTTTAACATGTCGCAGTAAAAAACAGTTTTGTAATATGAAGAGGCGTATGGTCTGGAATCACTACACGTAAATGTTCGTAGAGATTCTGCTAATAAGTTTGCCACTACTGTTAAATACACATCCTGTTGTTGTTTTTCAACATAACTTTTAAATGAAATGTTTGGTGATAATGTTGTTCTTGTGGTAATGTTATCATTATTATGATCGTTAATGTGATAGCACAAATCCAAATCTGTTACATTGTCCATTCTTAATAGCATATGAACTAAAGCCATAACCCATTGTTCACCTTTTGGAATATATTTTTTCAAAACATTTAAATCACGATTATTGCAACCAATTCCATCAATTAACTTGCCGTAGTCCTTCAATGTGTACACGTCCTTTGCCATTGAAATGTTTAGAGTTACTGGACCTATAGGTATTGACTTACTCCTGTCATTCTGATTAAACTTTACCAACTTTTGATAACTCACACTACTAATTGTACTTGCACCATCATCGACACTACCTTCACCACCATCAACATGACAAGTAGTAGAAAAAATATTAGTATTATTATAAATCATTGCAGTATTAGTAGTAGTAGAAGTAGTAGTTGTGGTGGTGGTTGTGATTGGAGTTATTGTAGCATTGGCAGTAGTAGTTGATGTTGATGCCATGATGATGAGAGATTAATTTTTTAAACAAAAAATTATTACAATATTTAAAAATTGTTTTTATAAACCCTTTTTAATATTTTTGAAAAAAGTTGTAAATTCCCTAAAAACAAATTATCATAATTCACTGGTAAAATTATAATTTTAATAATAATAATAACAACACAACAGCAGCACCAGCAGCAAAAAAAGGACATTCGTCTTGGAAGATGCACTTGGCACGACTATTGCTACTATCAAGCAATGCATTACATTTTATCATGATAAATTAGTAAATTTTATATTTAACCTAACCAACCATCATAAACAAATACTCTTTATAAATGTGAATCATCAGTAGGGTGGTTGGTAACGTCTTGCTGCAGCTTAAATAATAGTGCAACTACCATACTGCAGAATTGACGACCACGTCCACTAAAAATAAATATTCAAATTTCATTATTAACTTGTATCATAATTTTAGCGTTTTTTTGCAAAGCATGTCAAAAACAAATTACAATTTAATGCCCTTTCACTCAGCTGTTCCACCTTTTCATTGTATCCGTGCTCTTTTAATTTATTTCGATACTTGTCAACCAGTTTCCACAGTTTTTTGGATTCTTTATCAATTTTGCAAACAGAGCATGCACAAGATTTTATTTGAAATCTCAAATATGCTTCGTTAAACCTTGGTTGTCTTGTTGATGATGAACATTTTTTATTATTATTGACAGGGTCATCTTTTTGTAACTTATTTGCCAGTCCATAATAACATGACGTCTATATATACATAATAATATGCAACAATGGTCAAACGATTTAATTTTAAATTTTTTTTTGCAAGTTTACCTCAACTTCATTTAGAAACCCAGCAATTTTTACAGCCATCACTTTATTGCATTCATATTCGTCAAATTCAATGTTACTCCAAATGGTTAAATTCCCACAAGTGTATTCAAAGTCAACACGTTGTAATCCAGTAATTCTAACCGGCAAAAGTAATATTTCGAATTTAACAATCACAAAATTCCAACTACTATGGTTTGAAATTTATATTGCAATATTTATATATTCATACGTTCTTTCTCCGTTAGAGTTCACTTCAAGAACCTTACCATCGCTCATTAATAGCTTCGATACATGCACTGAATACTCAATTAAACCACCTTCATTTTCATTATTGTCGTCATCATTAGAGTATTGATGTGCTACGCGATTATTTATATAATAATTTAAAAATTTACAATTTCAAAATTAAAAAATAAAATATTATATAGAATTCTTTCATTTTATTACCAAATGACTTTTCAGATGCACAAGACATACGTGAGTAATAATTCTCCTTTTCACAGCAAGACTTCAATGAAGATGATGATAATACAGAATCCTTTTTGTAAAAACCAGTTTGTCTGGTTCGGGTAGATTGTTTATTTCCCATAATTATTACTAATGTTACTAATATTAATAACAATACACTTCAGCAAAGACAGACAGACAGCAAATGAACATGTTCCCCGTCCAACAGCAAAGCGCAAACTACCATATTTTACATTTTGTCTTACAGTTTTATACATAAATTACCGTAACATTCACATATAAGAACAAATCATTCACGATACATTCAAATCATATTTTCACTTATATCATTTTCTAATTCAAATACTCAACCGGAAAAAAATATCGTATGACATAATTAGCATCCTTTCCCAAATATTCGTTCAACTCTTTACACAATTCTATAGCTATATTTCTAGTTTTAAACACTAATACATAATAACTTGTAGGCCGTCTACGTATAATATTCAAAAGCCTAATTGGTATTTTTAGTTCCAAGCACATTGCGAATATACTATTAATGATTGCATAGTCGCAATTAGTTTCAAATACAGAACAATCAAACTCTTTTTTCAAAATTCTAACTAATTTACCCCTCTTGCTATACAACACTCGCATGTAATATGTCATTATAATTTGCGCTTAATCCCTCGTTTTTCAATATCAACACTACAATTTAAATTTTCCAAATTTTTTCCTGCATCAGCAATGGTACCAGTACTAGTAGTAGTAGTAGTAGTAGTTGTAGTACAAGAAGTGGTGGTGCTGCAGCATTTCTCTTCAAATTTACTCGCCAAATTATCAACCTATTAAACAATAAATAAAAATAATACTAATTCGTAATTAAAACGTGTTTAATAGTGTTTGCAAATAAAAAAAGGTATGTTACCTTTTCAGCTTGATGATGATTATGCAGATTATAATAACTTTGTTCCAATTCTGTCAAAGTTACAGGAATAAAATCCGGCAAATTTCTCTGGTTGACGTATCGACACCTAAGTTTCATTCCTTGCTTTAAAATTTCCAACAATCCACCTACGGTATCCACTGAAATTTTTTTTGAAATAAATGATTTATATATCATGCGAAATTATACATCAATATACATATACTTTTTTATATTGCAAGTTTAGACCTACATTTTTGAAAATACTGGTTAAACGGTTTCGATAAGTTAAGCGCTTTGCTGTTGATGTTGTTACATCCTACAAGAATGTCCTTGCTTCTCACCACCCCAATGAATATCTGACAAGTGGAAGATCCTGGTGCTGGCATCATTTCCATAAAACTCTTCCGATAGACAAATGCCGACGTTATTTCATCACCATACAACTCAAGTAAATTATTCACAAACAAGTGTAGGGTAATGGACACAAGTTTTTTCATTCGAACCAAGTCTTCTTGACAATCCGCTGATAAGGTTAGCATCAGAAAATGCCTGTAAATAAAAACATTAGGAAATAATATATGTACTATTGATATTGATGATGATGATTATGATAAAATGTTAAATATTAATTACTTACCGATAATTAGCAAAAAACGTCATTGCATTCAAGTCCATATTTTTTTTTCCTTAATCGTCTTCTAATACTATTTAATTGCTAACTAACAACTTATTAAAAGGCGCTCCAAGCTAACATCCAAATAAAAATTTACAAATAAAACAAACATACTTGTTATCAATTCTCCCAACTTTGGACAAAAACAGTCCAAGCATGAAACAAATTACTTTACCTTGAAATTACTCAAAATAAAGATGCAAAGAACTAGTCAATGTTTTTGTTAATTATTATTCTCATAACCTTTAGTCTTTTGCTTCTTTAGTGTAGAAGTAGTAATATTAAGAACGTCCAATTCCGCAAAGCTCCGTTTTCCAACTACGTTTAAAATAAATAATCGCATTTAAGTAAAGAAGAAACAAACCACGAGTAGAATCACATCTTCTTTTGTATCAATTTACCAGTTGTAGATTCCTTTTCCAATTCTATTTTATTGTCATCATGTGGTTGATCCCCTAAAATCTTTCCTTCAGAACGAGTGTCGGCCAAAATAGAACTTGTAAGTTTCTTGGTTAATCCACCACCACCACCACCATCATCATCATCATCTTTATCCTCATCACTTGTTTCACCAACGTTTGATTTTAAACAATAAACACGTTTCCTAGCAATACTTGAATCAATCCATTCCAGCTTTTGATCTTCACTACTACTACTACTACTACTACTACTACTAGAAATATATAATGTACTTTGTTTCCTTCTGAGAGCCTCGGACGAATACAATATCTTTATATTTTCATTTTCACAAGATTCCGATGACTGACTGTTGTTGCTGTTTTTTTCATTACTTCCTGTACAACTATTTTCCTGTGATAATGACAATGTTGTTGTTGTTGCCGATGATGATTCGTCTAAACTACTTTCAGGCTTGTCGTCCGATTCAAAATCGTTTTCACTTGAATTCTCATCTGATGTATTATTATTATCTTCTATGGCTTTATCATCAAAAAAGTCGTCAGACATGGACTCTTCGTCTTCATCTTTATCGCTTGATGACACACATCCAAAGTTTTCTTCCTCTGACATTTTTACCAGAATATTTGAATAGCTTATAAATAAACTCGCAAAAGAAATTGTCATCAACAACAACACACTAACAAGTCTTTCTTCTCTACAATTACTAATGCAATTTATTTATAATTATGATAATAATCATCACCGTCACTAATACACAGGTTCAAGTAGTTTATAAAGTAATAAAATAACCATATCACTTTAAATATTAAATTGAAAAAACTCCAACAAAAACGAAAACGTCAATGGAATGTACTGCAAAACTTTATTTCTTTTTCGTTCATGTGCATTCACCTCTTGAACCTCCTTCTTTACAAGCAGAAACTGAAATCACCAATACGACAAAAAAATTATTAAACTGCAAACAAACAAAACTTTAAAACTATAATCTTTAATATCTAAAGTTCGATAAAGACTTACCAGTTCCATTGGAAATTGTGTGCGAATTGCTGCATCCGTGTAATCACAAATTCGGCTTGCATACAAACATTCTTCCCCAATCGGTCCAATCTTTTTCAGTTTAAACAAAAAGCTCAATAATCCATAACTCCTTGGAGATATTATAACCCATTGATTTGTTGTATCGTTCCTAATTGATTCGTATAATTCATGATGCACAGCTTGCAGCTATAAAAAACCAAACACAATAGTGTGTAGAAATTTCTTCAATAGACAAAAACATACTCACACATCTCAAATAACAAGATTACCTTCTCTTCTCCATACTCATTAAATAAAGCTGTGCGATAAGATCGAGAATTCACAACCTGGTCACTCATCGTTGACAACGTCCTTTAAACAGCTACCTTTAAAATGTCCAAACAAAACTCTGGCAACAATTGTTAAAACACATACTACATAAAACAATAACAACAACATTGCCAATGAACGTAAAGAAAAGCTTTTTACCTACACACCAATGTATGAAACCCGAGTATACCAGAATACCGTCAGTCGTTAGTTATTTTACAAGTTTAAATTTTCCTTTTCTCCTTGCCAAAAAAATTTTTGATTAAAAAATAATCAAACTATTCTAAATATTTGCACACCCCAGTACAATTTTTTTCAATTGCAGCAGACAAAATAAATCAAAGTTATTTTGATTTATTATAAAATTATTATAGAAGCGAAAACTTTCGGCAAAAAATAAAAATAATCAAATTGTTTTCAATATTTACAGCCCCTAGAGCAGAACCAATTTGCTAAAATGCCAAGATAATACAATCAAGTATATCTTGATTCATCCACAGTGTACCTTTGAAGCAATTCACATCTGATGGTGATGATGTCGATATTGTTACTGTCAAAATTTTTGTCATTACAAAACTTGCTATTGAAATATTACAAAAATTCTTACACAAATAAAAAAAATTACTTCAAATGAATACGAGTTCATTTATATCTTCCAATTTATTTTATATAATTACCAAGTAAATGTACATAAAAGACGGTAGTAGTAGTAGTAATAATAATAATAATATTAATAATAATAATACATCAACCAACCCAACCTATTTTACTCAAACTTTCTCAACAACTCTTATAATCTTATACCATTTCCTTATCTCACCCTGCTGATGGCCAGAGCCAGATTCTATAAATCCAGTAATTTTATCCATCTTATACCCGTTTATAACAAAAGACATTAGCATTTCATAACCCGAATTACATACCTTTACAAATTGCAAGTTGGGTAAAGCTTCAAAAATATTGAGGATAATCGCCTTGTTTGTTTTGCATAATTCTACATTTAGCTTTGTAATTGATTTATTAATGTTTTCCTTGCTTTTAATTTCTTGATATGTGGCATCAATATTTAATAATAAAGGTGGTATAGGAACTGCACTTGTGTCTAAATTACTAATTGTACTAATCATAGTTTTACATTCCTCCAACGAATTTGGAAAAACAAGCCTAAACCATAAATGTTCTTTTATAATTTCCGAATTCAAACGTAATCGTATTTCAGTAACAGAAGGTGCCTTATAATATATAGTCTTCATCAAATTTAAAAAATCAAGATCATAAGACTTAAGATTCACTAATGGTGTTTCACTACCGTCAACACTTATATATTTCAAACCCAAATTTCCTAGCTTACGAATAATATTACCGACATAATACAAGTTGACTGATGGTCCAATTACCACAAGCCTTGACAAGGAGGACATCGCAGTAGTATCCATATCACCATTTAAAATGTCAGAAAACAATCTACAGTCCGGAATACGCCATTCCAATTTTGTTTTATACCACCAATTTGATAGAACCAACTCACGCATACGTTGACATGATTGTGACAAATCAAATATACCACAAATGGGAAGATTCTGTAGTATAATTTGCATTACCTACGTAAAAATACAAATGATGTTTTTACAATACAAATATTATCTAATAATAAAAATACAAGAAATGTAAAACTTGTTTACTCACCAGTTCATTTTCAAATGGTGAGTTTCGTAAAGATATCCGATTCTCATAGTTCAATTTCTTTTTATGCAATAATTTCATTTGGTTACTGATGTACTCCTGTTGCAGTTCATTTGCAAATACTTCATTCTTTAAATCCTCGCCACGAGTGTATGCAGATAATAATTGTTGCTTGAGAATTGTAGCTTTAACCTCTATTCCACGTCTATAGTAATAATAATAATAATAAAAATGACTATAAAACAAATTCATAAATAAATTGCCTTTTCCTCTACATCGTTCAAATCAGTTGCTAAAGAATTTGATTATTATTAATAACTTAAACTTTTAATGCTACTTACACAATTTCCTCGTCGGCCATATTATTTTAATTATAGTTGAAAATGAGGTTGGTCGCTCAATAAATCAATGAAATTACTTTCCTGAAATATCGTAGTTGCAGTTCTTTTATCAGAGTCAAATGAAACCTCCAAAAAATCATTCAAAGTGTCATTTTCACCATGAAAAAGAATACGATTTGCCAAAAATTTTCCACAAGTAACCAGCAAACAATCAATTTCTAAAAAGTCTGCAGCCTAATACCATAAAAATATTTTTTAAAACAAAATTAGTTTCGTGTTTGGGAACTTTAATTAAATTAAAGATTATGTTTTTATTTTAAGTACCTGGACCAAGCCATAAAGTGTTGGTTTTGACAATGAATTTAAAAACGTAAACTCCCAAACGGTAACAAATGAACTTTCTACAGCAACACTTGGTCGAATATTGTTGTTATTCCTTAGCACGTTATGGCTACGAGAACAACATACTTCTTCATGATTGATGCTGACCTTTGAAAATTTTTATAAATGGTAATAAGTTATTATTAAAGATCTTCAAATGTCAAAAACATGTAAATAATTTATTTTGTAGTTTAAATAATTATTACCATTTGTTCAAGCCACTGAATAATTTTTCGAAAAACAATGCTCGTAATGTTTGTTAAATTTGTAGCTCCACCAGCAACACTTGAAGAAAGTTTAATTTTTTTCCTTTCTGGTGTTAATGATGATGATGTTGGTGATACCTCGTTGTCTTCTTTTTGTGGGTTTTTGTCGGATCGTGTCGCTGCTTGACTAACCGTATCTGTTGTAGTTTCCAACATTCTTGTAAAAAGTTTACTATGACCACAAATTTCATGAGACAATGTAAACGTTACTCCATCGCTAGTCACCACCAAAAACGATGCCATGGTAGAAGTGGTCATTGTAAAATTAATGTTCCACAAAACACTCTCACTAATATTTATAAGCACAAACAATAGTTTTTGTTCTTGTCATCACATTGGCAGGTTATTTCTTATGGATAAAATCAGCTCGAAGGAGTTGAATAGCTTAATAGTTACTTAAACAATTAATAATCGTTTTCACGCGTTGCTATACATATTCCATCCCATACTTTCTCATTCTGTTCACTTTTTCTTGCTCAATTGCCGATTGGCGTGAATACTTAATTATTTCAAAAAAATAACCAAAAACCACAAAAAATAAAATAATCAAACTAAATTATATATTTACAACCACCAGAGCAAAACAAATTCCGTAAAAGACCAACTAAATAAAATCAAGTAAAGTTTGAATCATCTATATTTATTAGTCTTTCCACAAAAACAACCAAAAACCACAAAAAATAAAATAATCAAACTAAATTATATATTTACAACCACCAGAGCAAAACAACTTCCGTAAAAGCAAACTAAATAAAATCAAGTATAGTTTGATTCATCTATATTTATTAGTCTTTCCACAAAAACAACCAAAAACAACAAAAAATAAAATAATCATTTACAACCACCAGAGCAAAACAAATTCCGTAAAAGCAAACTAAATAAAATCAAGTATAGTTTGATTCATACATATTTATTAATCTTTCCTCAAAAATAACCAAAAACCACAAAAAATAAAATAATCAAACTAAATTATATATTTACAACCACCAGAACAAAACAAATTCCGTAAAAGCCAACTAAATTAAATCAAGTATAGTTTGATTCATACATATTTATTAGTGTTTACACAAAAAAAACATATTTCAACAAAAAAAGTATAATCAAACTAAATTAAGTATTTACAACCACCAGAGCAAAACAAATTTCATCATTTATAACTATTTTTCAACAAACATAATTAAGGCATACTTAACTTGTCGTAATAAAACTTAATTTCCAACCTTCATAATAAACCCCCTTAATGCTTAGTTCACCCCAAACTTTCATTTAACAAAAAACCAGCAAAATAGTCCCATGCCACATAGTTTATATGACAACACAACTGAATAACACTAATACCCAAAGTACCATTAAACAAACACTTTTTATAATACTCGGAAACGTATTGAAATTGGGCAAAAACTGCAGCCATGCTTTGATTTTTTTTAATGATTTTCTCTGCCTCCCACACATTATTGCCATAGAAATTTTGAATATCCAAATGAATCAAATTTCCAACATCACGTAACAAATAGCGGCCAGATGATAAAAAAGATGGATACAAGCAAACATGTTGCAAATCCATTACTTCTCTTACATCAAAAATATTACCACCACCATCCGAAAAGGAATAGCCATTTACAAAAATCCGTTTAGCCAAACCACTTGCAAATTTTCTGCAAGCAAACTCTTGTAATAGTTGCCAACAAGACCCATTTGTAATCAAAAATAATCGTTTAAGTTCACAATTATAATAAAATACCAACAGATTAAAATAAAACCCAACGTCATTTTGTTGAAATGTTCCATTCAATAATCTCGAGTTGTTTCTTACACATTGCATCTGTTGAATAAATATCCGTCGTTTTAAACGATTAGCATAAGATCCAAATATTCCAAATGCTGATGGTTGCTCAATTTCAATAAATTGTCCACGGTTGATTTCCTGGCAATTGTCTGGAGGAGAGGGTTTCACAATTCCACAAAACTGCACAATGGTATTGATCAATGTGTCATACATAAACTCAGAACGAGGATTTAAATTTAATCTTCCAGACAAAGCTTCTTCACTTAGCTGCATCACAAAATAGTTCTGGGTCCAATCTTGATAAGGTATTTTGTTTGGAAACCTGTAACATCATAAATAATGAAATATATAAATATATATATATATAATGTACGTTCATGTACACACATACCCAAAAAATAAAAACCAAACAAATCATGCATGAAAAAAAGTGTTTACATCTACCTAAGCAAACTTGCTCCATGCAAACCTTCCAAGACGGATTTGCGAATCTCTTCATCCCTTCTAGTATGTAATTCTTCATTAGCAACTGGAGGCGGGAAAAAAGAAGCGACGCTACTACTACCCGTTTTAGTTGGAGGTTCAATCACTTTGCAATCCAATAAACGTGTAGGAGTATGTTGTTGCCTTGCTTTTTCAATACAATTAGGGTTATCCATTATCATCTTACGCGATGCCATTGCAGAAATGTTAACCTTCAAAGCAAACAAAGAAATCAACTAAGATTTAAGAATAAATAAATAAATAATGAAATTGATTAATTTTTTTGTAGCACATTTTGTAACAAACGGTGGTAATCAATAAAATAATTTATCATAATAACCTCAGAAGGATTGGATAAATGTTGTAGTAGTCCACCCACAATTACTGAGACGCAGCACAATTACAACAACTACTAGCAGTACTACCAGACGGAATCTAAAATGGTTTATTATTTAGTACTGTTGGTCTTTTGGTGTTGACAAAAACAATTACGGGTAAAGAAGATATTAAAATAATAACATATGCGTCAACTACAATTCAAATTGTAACCTAACCACAAACATACAAATATTTATAAACTGCTTGTCTATTACAATAAAACAATAAATTGTAAAATTGCTCACATGCTTTCATCCAACATGAAATTTGCAAGGTAATCATACGCAAGAAAGTTTATAACACCATGCAACTCAACAATACCAATTCCCAAAACACCGTATAACAATTCTTCTTTAAAATACGACGTCACTTCTTGAAACTGATGCGTTACAACAGTTAGATTCTTTTGAAACTGCTTCTTTTTACTATTACTTCCATTTCTATTCAATTTCTGAAGTATCTTGAAAAAAAAACATTGTATACCACGAGTAATTAGCTCCGATATATCACGTAATGGATAGTGGCTAGTTGACAGCATGTTTGGAAACAAACTAACGTATTGCAAATCTAAAAGTTCCATAGGCATGTTCGATACATCATTCTCATATTCACACATAAAGATTTTTTCAGCAAAACTCCGTGCAAACTTTCTACATGCAAATTCCTGAAAAAGACGCCAGCTATATCCATTGCTAATTACAAATAACCTCTTATCCTGCACACTCCAATAAAAAATCAAAACGTTAAAGTAGAACAAAGTTTGAATTTGTGTATCGTTAATTCCAGTTGTGTTACTGTTAATACATTGCATTTGCTGTACAAATATTTTTCTATCCATACGTGTACCATAAGGTCCTTTTGCGGATACTTGTTCAACCATGGTAAATGCACCTCGATTAATTTCCTGGCACTGGTCAGGTGGATCCGATTTCATTATTTCACAATATTGAACCAATAATGGTATCAGTGTTTCATAAAACATGGGATCATTGCTATCCATAGATAGCTTGGCCGATACTTTTTCCTCATTTAATTGCATTAAGTAATGTTTTTTTGGCCAATTCTCCAAATCCACTTTTTCTGAAATCCTGTATTAATCAATATATTTGTTTTGTTTGTCAATCAAGTTTTTTTACTATGTACTAATCAACTTTACTTAATTAATTTAAACTATATTTTGCTTACTGTTGCAGCCCAACTTTGTGAAAATTTTGAATTACTGATTTTGTGATTTCAGATTCTAATCGTTGTGTTGATAATGCTTCGTCCTCCTCCTCGTCGTCACCATAATGTGAACAGCCCGCAACAGCATCACCATTATATAAGGTTGATGAAGATGGACGACTCATCTTAATTTTAGTAATAGAAGCCATCTATACAAAAAAATACACTTCTTAAAAAAATAGCTTTGCAACCGATATTAAATGCAATAATGCTTTCCATTATTACATTAAATTTACCTTTCCTAGTAGATTTGACCAATTTCAGTAATTGACACGTTTAAGCTACTATATTATTTTACGTGTAGTAAGGTACTCAAGTCCAAAGGTTTTGTTTGCTAACAAGGACACCGTGAAAACTATTATAAACTAATATTCGTTACATGGAATAGTCTTGGTAGGCAAAAGGAATAAACAAAATTTTTACAAACGAATTTCTCACTTTACCTGACAAAGTTTGTCAAATCTGTTTTATGGATTTCGGAAAAGGCAACGATGTATATGATCTTAAAAACGTAAATATTGGGGAAAATGGATTAGTATGCCTTTCACAATAAACAACCAACCATACCTTCCAACTAGCTCGGAGTACTAACTATAACTAACCAATCAATAGAAGAGTTTAAATAAAATAGATAAAATCTTTCGAATCGCAAAGTTTTGTCTGGTATTATTTAATAATGTTGTAAGTTCCCATCATAACTTTTCATACAACCACAATCAACAAATCATTAACTACCAAATATTATGATATTCAAGTCAAATTATGAATACAAATGTCATAAATTAATTAATTTTGTTGTAAAATTATGTAAAAGGGAATATAAACAAAGTCTATATTAATTCATAAATGTGTAAATTATATTTAAACAATAAATTAGTCTTGCTGCATTGGTTCGGTAGTGTCATCACGAACAGTATTTGCTAATTTTTTCTTTTCTTTTTTCTTTTCCCTTTTTTCAGACTTGTGAGATTTTTTAGCTTTATGTTTTTCCGATCTTTTAACCCGTTCACTAGGATCTTGGTCAGCTTCAGGATTCCGAACAACAACAGTTTTCTTGGCAGCTACAGGATTCGGAACCACGACAGGATTCGGAACCACGACAGGATTCTTGCCAGCTACAGGATTCGGAACCACGACAGGATTCTTGCCAGCTACAGGATTCGGAACAACAACAGTTTTCTTGGCAGCTTCAGGATTCCGAACAACAACAGTTTTCTTGGCAGCTACAGGATTCGGAACCACGACAGGATTCTTGACAGCTACAGGATTCGGAACCACGACAGGATTCTTGACAGCTACAGGATTCGGAACCACGACAGGATTCGCCACAGGTACAGGCTTCTGGACGGATACAGGCTTCTGGACGGATAC
>JAHZNA010003334.1:0-37945 GCA_027743935.1 Sinodicranocentrus sp. ZH6
GTGTACCGTGTAGCCAGACAAATTGGTTGGTTTAAATGCGAAAAGCAAAGGAAATTTTTTTGAAAGTTTAAAACAAGGACAAAGTTATTCACAAAAGCACAAAAAATCCAAGATATACTTCATATAGTATACACACTGGCAACAGTTCACATTTCACATTCACCCTTCATGCATCTATCTTTTGTAGTTTTTATATCCTTTACTCCCACCTACACAGCTTGCACATTAGTAACATTTACATTGAACTGTAGGATGTTAGATTTCACAAAGATTCACGTTGTGTCGTGATACGGTAAAATAATGTGCTTGAAATTCGAATTGTCTTTGTACAGTAAACTGGTAAACCTGCACGAGCTCGCTAAGGTGCAAAACTCGACAATGTTACTCGCCTAAGATCTGCAGCCTAACTGAAACGTAGAATGACTCTCCTCTCTACCTGTATATCAAGGCTAAGCTAAACCTTATTTTTTGTAAAAATACTGTAACTTATATAGATTATGATTGTGCTGGTAGTTTTCACATCTATCCAAATCCATAAAATAATTACTAGTGCGACACTGTACAGTATTGCAATACTGTTTTGTTTTTATACCATTACATGACAAGCCCAAGGGTAACTCTTTACCACTACGATGTCTAAACTGAGACTGGAAACTCAAATGTTTATATGCTTGTTTCTCGTTACAAGCAAAAATAATGCAAAAAGAATGCGCTCTCCTTTCTTCAACTTGAAACTTATTCAATAATGCTTCACATGCGATTCTCTTATATCTCACTCAATACCACTATATCGGCATTCATTTTCTCAACCACAATGCTTAAAGTATTTATCGTATAATATAGCTAAAATAATATGTATACAAAGCCAGTTTCAATGAAAGGTGATGATGCATGGAATTTTATACCTGTTTAAATTAAGAATACCTAACTACTTACCCATACAGTTTTGTGCAATATTCAAACTCTCTCTCAAACGAGATGGAAAACTGTGTGGGCTTCCTTTTCCTTCCCTTGACGGTTAGCTATGCATCAATAAAGGTAGCAGTACAGAGATGAGAATTTTTATGCCAAAACTACATACCTTTTGGACTGGGCTTTTGGATTTGGACTTTTTACTCAAAGTAAGCTTACGTTTAAAAATGTCATCCTGAGATAGCTAGTATAGTAGTCATCATCGTAAATACCCTCACTATTCACCCACACATAAACACACACCGACACACCTTTATACTTTAGTTAGTTTGCTTGTACTGCAGGTATGACTGCACTGCGTGAGTAAAGTCATCTTCAGATCTCTAGATGGGTAGTATAATATGTTGGACTAGAAAGAATACGTGAGCTGCGTGACTTTGCTATGTGGCATTGCAGCTAACATCATAAAAAAACTGGCATTCTGTACTCTGTACTATGGTTTTTAGAATTTTTACCGTGATGCATATACATATATTGAGAATTACTATGCGTGTAAAGTTTGTTGGTAAATAAGCTTTTCTTTCCTGTTTTACCACCTCTTCCATTGTTGCTTACTAGTCTAGGCACTCTGCCCGAGCCCGATGGGCATTTGCCATATGAATAAGGTCTGCATGCAATGCATGTGATGTTATGTATTTAATGAGAAATGTATAGCGCATGCATACCTTCAATTGGTTCATCCCCTCTAGTTTCTAACCATCTAACCCTCTGTCTGTATTTTCATTGTTGATGTAACAACGTAGAGTGTACGTGTGACTTGAATCGTTTTTACACGTGTAGTGTCCATCAAGGATAGAAGATGTTGCTAAAAATGTGGCTGTACTGTAACGCTAATGTGAAATCTGTACAAGTGTGTTGTGTATTGTATATAGTCTATTGTAGGGGGATGTAAAACATTAATTTTAAGCAAGATGAGCTTTTCTAGGCATTAAGCTAGGGAGTTCTGATTATGTATAGCAAAGTAAGGGAAAGTTAAGTTGTATTGTTGTATGCCTTAAATAAGAGTAAGCTGTCAAACTGTACATCAATACGCGCTTTGTAGATGCTGAAAAAATTGGAGTGCAAGAGAAATGCATTTCACCATACAGCACATCGATTTTATGAGAAATTTTCGAAAGAATCATTAAGGAAATCTGGACTCTCGACGCTGATAAATGCATACTATGCCGCACGTGTATGATGATACAGGTAAATAACGCTTGTCGAATCGTAAGTAATACTAGACTTAAGAAACCTCATCGTTTCAGTTGGGCGAGAACTGAACGATTCAAGGTAATCAATATTCAATATACATACATAAGTAGAGCCAATGTCGATATTAATTTATAAATCAATAGCATGGAACGGAGCTACGTTAAGGGCGTATGGGTTCTGAGCTAATTGTCACACATTTCGTAAGACATTTCTGTATGGCGAATAATAATGTAATTGACATTTTCATAGCCGTTTCTGTTGGCTTTCCTTCACGTGCACGAAGTAGGAAACGACATTGAAATTATAAACTCACCAATAGTTGCTACATTGAATTTGAAATATGACCGATTCTTCATATTATTTTACCTTTACCACCGTGTTGTATGAATTTTTGATGGATCACACGGTCAGATCATACACGTGTGGTGTATTCAAACTGTGATATGGCTTTTGACTTGACTACAGACTGACTGGCTAGATAAATTTTACTCATCAATGATATGTTATATATTTTATGAACTTATAATTGTAGTAGTGATGTTATGTTGTAGCTAATAACGCATTCTTATCATGTAAAAATTGCGATAAGATATGCACGAAATGTAACGTTTTAGGCATTCAATATATAGTTTTGCAAAGTGAGCAGCACAAAGTTAAATGCTTTAAGAATTTTATTATATTTAGAAAGAAGTCAACCAGTTACTAGATCTTAAAATCCACTACAATATACCTGCTTGGAAAGTCTTTTTTCAGTAGATGCGTTTTAGGATGAACGTGAAAATGTTATTCTCAAATCATTGAGAACGAAAGACTGATAAGTGCATGAGCCCTAGTAGTCGCAAACTCAGCTCAATCCATGAAAATACCTAGGCACTATAATTTTTAGTAAATTAAAAACTATGTAGCTGATGGGTTTCCTTTTCGTTTCGTGTTTTGTTGATTGTATGGGTATTGTACTGACTAATTGTAAGTTGTTTTGTTTTGTATCACGTAACTCACGCACAACGGCTCAGCTCAAAAACTTATTTTTGTTTCACGCTTGTGGTAACGTTTTCACTGTTTGTTAAGCCGGTTAAGCGATGGTATACCTACCTGTGAAAGGATAAGTGATGCCTTGAAACAAGAGCGAGGTGTTATATGGATCTGAGTTTCTAATGAATGTGATGTGATATTATTCCTAGTATGTGATTATGTGACCATTTTAACATTTGCGATCGAACGTTATATTTTTGTCTTGTTCGTTTTTTTCTCTCGAACCCCACTCCAAGTCAATTCAATTCAAATTATTTTTACTTTATCTCTTGTTAAGTTTCATGCATCCCATTCTTTTTTCCCTAAACTCCTTCTTGACATACATTGGCAGCAAAGAATTCATTCAGAAAAAGCATTTCCCTATTTAATTGCATTAGGTAGCCAAACAAATCGTTCCAACAGCCAAAACCCGGATTTTTAGAAGCTAAAATAACTTTTTTAAACGCAAAATTGCACTGCCTAATTTTAGCACATAATTTTAATTGGAAGATGTAAGAACTCAAAAACTTAAAAAAGAATGCTCGCGATGCAGGAGAAAAAAGATCTTGTAAAATTCTTTAAATCGATATTTTTAATCCATAAAACATTTTTTCAGTTAAATTATAATTAGGTATGTTTATTTTTCAAAAATCACATTTAAATCAAACAACATTTCAAGCAACAACGTGCAAACGCAAATATAAATACACAAGACGAACAAATAAAACTAGGAACCAAAACCCAAACTGAAACAAATAAAAAAAAACATTTGCTACACACATACATACGCTAATCAGCTTCAGACATTCAGACTTCAAAGCGTAACCCCTGCTCATACACTAAAAACATAAATATACATAAATGTGCTTGTGCTTAGGTAATAACTACTATTCAACTATCTAACTAATTGTAAATGATTTTTTACATCATAACTAATCCAAATAAATTGCTACTCCTTGGCGTCATCAATGCCACCGCCAGTAATGGCAAAAGTTGCTTCAGATTCTGGTAAATCAGGGCTACAATACCAAATTCATTTGTTTAAATATATCAATTTCTAATTACCGTCCTTCGTTAAAGATAACGATATATCATTTATTGTCAGTCTAAACTTACCTGTCATAGATTTTGACTATTCTAGCTTCGCCTCGCCCTTTACGAAGAGATAAACGAGTAGTTGATGCATGCGCCATGATGTTACCACCAATCGGTTTCTTAGGATCAGCCTATTGCAAAAACACATAAATGACAAATTCGTTCTATTTAAACTATTGATACTTGGGCAAAGCTGTCAATTATAAAGTCATACCTGGAAGGACATAGTCGCCCCAGGATCAGAAGTCATTTGATTTGTAACGAATACAGCCATATTGTATTCTTCGGACATCTTCTGCAATCTGGATAGCATCTGAGCAAGTTTTTGCTGGCGTTCTGAGAGCTCACCTCTGCCACTAAAATCGACTCGAAACAATGCCATAATAGAATCGACCACCTAAGGAGTATGGAAACATTGCATAGTAAATTTGTAAGACAAGATCTCGTGTAAAATAGACATAATAATTACAACATTAATCTTTCATCACATGTATAACTACTGAAAATTGTATTATCTGAGCAAATACCAAAAGTTTGTATATTCCAGCTTCCTCGTGGCATTTACCAGCAACTAAATCGAGAAGTTCGAATTGATGTTCTGAAGTATATGCACGAGCATATAACACATTATCTAGAACAGCACTCTGATCTAAACTAAAGCGGTCTGCAATGTCTCTGAGTTTATCAGGCCGGCTACAGAGACAGAATAAAAATTATTAATGTAATTACATGATTGCAATTTGCATATAAAATATAAACCAATCAAAGGAAAAACGGTGAGACCCTTTCATACTAATAATATAATTAATAAGAAAAATACATACAAGGTGTTTTCAGTGTCGATAAAAATAGCTTTTCCACCAGAATATCCGTTAATGCCCGGCATTTGACATGTAACACATAATGTATGGGATATCTGGGTTTTTCCGGTACGGAATTCTCCAAATGCCTCAGTTATGGCCATTGATTCGACTCCACCTCCAAGTAACTTACTAAAAATATTATTAAGTAAAAGTATTATGCTTTGGTATGCAGATACAATTTACAATAACAAAAATGGAGGATAGTTTCTAGAGGACAGTTAAGAGTTAGATCTTACTCGAATTCTTTTGATCCAGTCGTGAGCCGAAACACCAGTTTCCTCTTGTCACAGAATTGAAGTGCTGTTAGAAAACCTCCACTATCAAGCTTTTGGCAAGCCTCTTTGATTTTATCAACTTTGACTTCAGAAAGTCCCTTGATGTTGCAGAGCTTCTTTTTAGTGTACATGAGAACCCCCTTCACCGTGCATATTCCCACGGATTTCAGCTTCTTTATATCAGCGACATTCTACGAGTGTTCATAAATATAAGAAAATATAGATCACAAGCTTAAAATCAATTGGTACAAAAGAAATGCTACATGAAATTATATGCTACAGCAATTCATGATTAAATCAGTCTTGTAGTTCCACACTAGCATCAAACTAATTTAAAACGATTCAACAAATGACACCGATATGCTTACACCTCCATTCCATATACATGCACAAGCACACTCACAATTTAAACTTAAACTTCGTTTTCTTTTATAACATACAAATGCACAAGACATTTACTCGTTACGATCGGAGCAAACTTTACGCTGTGATTATTGCTTACAATTCCATGATTTTGAAGTAAATCAATATCCTGAAAAAAACTTTCATCCTCCTCCACGTCCAGCGCGGTGATATCATGAATATCACTCGCTATAGTTTCAGCATCGTCTCGTTCTTGAGCTTGTGCCTTTTGCTTCTTCGCCTTAGTCGCCATTTTAGCCTTCACTTCTAAAAAATAAAATGCATTCAAAAAACAATAAAAACTTAATGAATTCAATCATTCAATGACACACAAAAGGTTGCGGATGCATTGAATGTGCTTTAATCTTCGATCATGCTTACTAACAATTAGTGATCGCAGACCATGGAGGTATGATAAATAACAAGAGGTTCGATAGAATGAGATTGTCTGATTTTCCCTGTGACTGCACATTAGATAGTAAGCCGAACGCTGTTTCCCGAACTACTAAAAATTTACATGCATTTTTCCCATCCTGGCTGGCTTGATACAAACGCGAGAATCACAGGGCCTTAAAATTTATTAACATTAGGAAATCAGTCTATCTGGCTTCTAGTTGATTCTTATTCTATGTCGCAGACTTATATATTTTTAGCTCAGACATAATATGCACCAATAATAAAAACACCAATAATATGCATAATTTAAGGAACAAAAATTTGTATGCAAACAAAAGGATCATACACTACCTTAAATACCTTACCAGCACTTTCCTTGAATCGGTTCAAAGCCCAGAATAAATAGTCTACTTTTTAATTTGGAATTAGTGAATCTAACTTTTTGAACTGACTATTTCGCCTCCAGCTTCTGATAAAAAACTAACTAGCAAAATCTTGTTAAATTGCTAATACTCCAAATATCCTCAAATTCTAACAAATAACACATTTGTCCTGATTTTAATTTTCCAACAGTTTGTAAAGATTCTGAATGAAAAACGAGCTACAAACTACTTCTTGTCGGAGGGGATCGTCGTATCTGCAAAATGTTTCGAACCAAACTGGTAAGTGCATGAACTCTGGACAGACTGAAAACGAAAACGGCCAAAAACCGCGACAACCGGTAAAAATCAAATTGCGAGGGAATGTCGAATTCGAATTTCACACTCGCTTTTATTTTACGCATTTCGAAATTCGAAAATGAGCGATCTCACCCCAACCCAAACAGTCTTCATTTGTATGCTTTTCTCATTGCAAGTTGCTTTGCCTAAAAAAAGTTGGTTTATGCATGCAAAAGCTTGTGGGAAAACAATGACGGGCCAACTCGGCGTGTGATTGGCTCTTGAATTCAGATGCGGGTGGGAAGGCGCTCTTTTTAAGTTCACGCGTTTCAACGTGCGTGCGTGCTTTTTACTGACACTCCAGCAAAGTAGCATACCGATACCTAAAGTATATGCTTGTGCATGCATGCACGCTTTTTTGATCATCATTCATCATCCATTCCATTCCTATCCTTTGAGCCGCACAGCACATCTTTTTGGTCAGTTTAGTCCTCCTAACTTTGCAACTTGTTAGAATTGGTGAGAAGTGATCAATGATGTAAGTTGTAAGCATCCTTTAACTTGTACAAAATAAATTATTGGTAGTTTTAATTTATTTAAATCGTAAACACTTTAAAATTTTCATAAATTGGCACTAGGAAGCAATTATTAGAGGTAAAAAACTTCGTCCAAGGATACTCCAGCAGGTGGGGTTCCAAGAATGGATGTATTACTTAATTGCATTGGGGAATTTAAAATCTCAAACCACAGACCCAGCTCCATATATACTTGAAATTGTGTATGATATGGCGTTTTTTTCTGTGGAAATTAACTAGGTAACTAAAAACACCACTCTGTCCAATTCTAATGACAGTTTGGAACCTGAGTTACAATTCTTACAGATGACAGACACTGCCAACTGCTATAAGCAGTGGCAAACTACTATACTATTTACTACTCTATACCATTCCTGTGAATCACCTAAAAATTCGATTTTAAGACAAATATTACAACATAACTCTCGAACTTTAGTTCTTATTTCAAACATTAACAACTACTAATTCCCGATAATCGGATAATTGGTATACAGAATTTAGTAGAAGACACTTTTACACGATTACTACTAATTACTTGACATTAGCGAAAAAATCACAAACTTTGCGAGACGTTATTGTCCTCTTGTTTCGTTCCACATTCATAATTCTTAATATCCTTCCTTCATGCCCTTCACCCTGTCATAAATGAATTTATTTATTCCATCTGTGTGAAATCACTGTATGACCTGACCTTTGTGTGTTTCAGACTGCAGCGATAAGAAGCAACCACGCCAGATCCATTAGAGTTCAGGTTTCGAATTATTTCCAGTCCAAAATCAGGAGTTCCTCAGTGAAGCGACAGCCGAGAGGATTTATCGAATTTCCAATTCTTGTGGTTTTCTGTTTGTGTACTACATACAACATACTAAAACGAGAACATGGTAATCTATTAAATACTAAATACTTATTAAACTTATTTCATATTCAATATTTATTAAGTGCCGAGCCAGAATTTCACACACTAGTTAGTGATTAGTGAACAGTTCCTAGTCCTGGATAATTCTTCAAGACCTTAACTTAATATCAGTTTCTTTAAAAATTCCCTAGACTTGATGCGTTAATTAATTTTTATTGATTTTTTTCATTTGATTGTCAGCTCTGAACTGTAGTAGATTTTGCGTACCCATAGATGTATTTCAATATTGCTGCGCTGTTAAAAAAAGTGGCACTCGTGCTAGAAAAATTTAAGATGTACGAAAAAGAAATGTGCTATGTATGTAATATCTAAATAACAATGCGAATCCTTTTAAATCAGGCTGACGAAGTTAACCCGAAAGCTTATCCTTTAGCTGATCAAGTTTTGGCGTCTAAAATTTTAAATTTGGTTCAACAAGCTGCCAATTATCAGCAGCTCAAGAAAGGAGCTAATGAAGCGACAAAAACTTTAAATCGTGGGCAATCGGAATTTATCGTTATGTCTGCTGATGCTGAGCCCTTGGAAATTTTGCTCCATTTACCATTGTTATGCGAAGACAAAAATGTGCCGTATGTGTTCGTTCGTTCGAAGCAAGGTATGTTGTGTTTTGTGTATTTAATAAACGCAAGGTACTTCAATAAAATAAATACGATGTGGGTCATTAAATTAATAAATTAATATTTCTCTAGCATTGGGTCGGGCTTGCGGTGTATCAAGACCAGTAATAGCAGCGAGTGTGATTTCAAATGAAGGATCGCAGTTAAAACCACAAATTCAGACTATTCAACGCGAAATTGAAAAGCTTCTTGTTTAATACTGAATGAATATTTTATATGCTTTATATTATTGATTGTTGTTCTTTTATCGTTCCAGTATATAATATAACATTATAATAATTATATACATTCATTCATTGACCACTGTCTTGTTTGCCTAATTTTGTTATATTGTACAAAAATTAACACCCGAGTTGGTGTAAATTTCAAATGATCTCATGTTCAGTTATATTTGTAATCGTTCTTCAATATTCATAAAGAAACTGCACATTTGGGACGTACCCAAACATTACTTGCCAACGTAGTTGGTTCATTAGAAAAGCACAAGCACCTCCATCCTGGTACAATCTCGAGAAGTATAAATTTGTTGAACTAACGATTTGTGGTCAGTGGAGACTACGAACGCATGTATTCCAATCCGATAATGCATTAAATGGGTGGCCCAGCGCGTCAGTGCGCGTGGAATAATGAATATCTTAAAACTCATGAGAGACTTCGCTTATCATCACTATTACGGTAGTATAGAGCAAAATAAATCCGCAACTTGGATTATGGGATTACACACTACGCAAATGACTTTGAGGATGTGTTGGTTCACCTCACACTTGTTTCAAGTTAACCCATATGTGTATGTGCCAACCCCGCAACCAACAACTTCACTATTCTCACATGGTTGAGATTTTGAAGCATAGCATAAACATGTTGCTCGTTGCTCATTCCATGAACAAAAACTATAACTTTTTGCCATGCTTGCCTATGGTGCGTCAACAGTAATGCTGAATGTGATTTTCGTTTCTAGTTGAGTTTCCTAAAAAAAATAACATTTTCATGCACTTATCAAATTCAAACATTATGGAAGAAGAATGCTCTCGAGCGTAGGTATTTAAAATTGTAATTGAGTCTAAACGACAGCTTGTGTTTGGTACTGGCCACAGTCGCCACTGGCTGGGCGTGTAAGTGTTAACATACAGCAGACGTTAAACTAGTTAAATTAACGAAACACATCCAAGAAGTCAAGAAGACGCGTCAACCCGTCACCCGTAGAAATCATTTGAGCAGAGGTATAAGTTACCACCGTATAACATAACATACGAAAAGATAAGAAGGGATTTAACGGTCAGCAGTTAGTTATAATTGTCACAGTTGATAGCTATTATTGTAACTGGCGAAATTGCACACAAGCGACAAAGCAGCTATCGCTAAAATGGATTTTTTAAAGGCATCATGTAAAATGTCGAATGACTGTAGTAATATTTTTCTCATTTTCAGTTGCTGGGAAAAAATAATTCATCATGGCCAAGGGTAGAAAGCCGGCGCAAAAATCCCGTTCCGGGACCAGCAGAAGTAACCACAGCATGAACCCAGATCGAAAACCTGGTACCTTGAAAGGCGTTGCGAAACCTCGTGATAAAGCTACGATTAAAAGGCTTCAGATGTACAAAAACTTTAAACCTAAACGAGATCGCACTGGGAAAATAACTAAAGCGGCACCATTCCAAACTACGTTACCGTCAGGATCTGTTGCTCGGATTGAGCCAAACATAAAATGGTTTGGAAACTCAAAAACAATTTCGCAAGGAGCCTTAGAAAAATTTCAGGAAGAGCTGGGTAAAGCTCAGAAAGACCCTTATCAGGTATTGATCCAACAGATATGCTTTGCTAATATAATTCATCTTGTTAGCGACCTTCAGCACATCAGAGGTAAATATTCAACAATCGATAGGTTCCGCTGATTTTGATTTGTTTTAATTTAGGTCGTTATGCGAGCTACAAAACTACCAATTACTCTGCTGGAAGCCAAAGCAAAGCAGGCGAGGGTTCATATTTTAGATACCGAAAGCTTTGGCAGTGTCTTTGGAAAAAAGAAAATGAGGAAACGTCCAAATATCAACGCAACCGAACTCACTGACCTTATTCAAATTGCTGAAAAAAAAGCTGAAACGTATGACGAGAGTAAGGATAGAGATTTAGTTAGGGAAGCCCCAGATATGTGGGCTCCTCCTAGAGAATGGGTGATGGCTGCAGGACAAAGTAAAAGGATTTGGAACGAACTGTATAAAGTTATTGATTCGTCAGATGTTGTTATTCAGGTATAGTTAATTCGATGTATTCTATTTTCTTGTAACTTAATTTTTATTATTATTATTATGAAATAGTAAATAGTACTTGCATTGTTTAACATAACTGCCAAGAAAGATAAAATAGATGCAGATATCTCTGAAAATAATCTTGTGAAAACATCTGAAATTGCAGAAGACAAAGATGTTAATGAAGTTAAGAATGCAGAAAATGATTTACAACAAGACGTACCAAGTGTTGCGCAAAACTTAAAGAAGATTGTGGTCGGATTGGATTATGCAGCTGACGACATGAAACCTTTAGCGGACGAGGAAGATAATGAGCTGTTTGATAGTGACGAGGAAGCAGACGCTGCTGACGGTGACGACGATAGTCAGGACGAGGACGCAACGAAAAATCGTACAATTGATATCGCTGATTCATCGAGCGAAAATGAAGGCAATTCAGAAGATGATTGCCTGGAAATGTACAAGTCGCTTAAAAAGCGGAACAAAGGAAAGATGTCAGCACCCAAATTAGAAACTCTTTCAATAAAGAAAAACAAGAAGTCTCCAGGATTCGAAGTTGTTGAGTTACCTCCAGTTAAAGGATTAAAACGGACGGCTCCATTTTCTGAAGATGATTCAGACGAAGAAGATATTGGTAATAGGTCGAAAAACTCTGGATCAGCACCAGGAGAGAAGACAAATATTAGTAAAACTAAGCTTACTAGCAAGCAACGGCGGAAGTTAGAGCGAGAAAAGAAGCAGAAAAAGCTTGGTAGCAATTTTTATGAACTTACTAATGTAAAAAACAGAAATAGGGATAGGAAAGTGCCCCGGCCGGGAAAGAAAAAGCGTATGTAAAAATGACCCGATAATTTAATAAAACCAGCTTTTCAGATGTACGGATTCGAAATTGATGTATGATTTAACGTACGTAATCAGATATTATGTAGATTCGCAGGACTGCTAAAAAGTACACATGATATTCTTGATTGTCTGTACAGTGGCATTTTATGCATTTTATATACTCCTCATTCACACATTCGCTGTTTGTTGTTTTAGTGAAAAAAGCTCTAAAATCTCAAAATAAATCGATGTAAACTAATCGTACTAAATGAACTTCAGTTCTTTTATGAGTCATTACCGGAGGTTGTAATGTAAATTTTGAGTTACTTGACGAAAAACATACGCCCGCAGTCAGTAAAAAATATGCACATAACAATTAAAGCTTGATGCTTAAATGAGTTGTGGCCATATACAGTTCAAATGCAAAGTTTCCGTTCCATTGGCATTTGGCATAGTCATTCACCGATTTATCAAGAGAAACGCATCTAGCTAGAAGAGACGTATTAATAAACTTTGTGCTATTCCAATGCTAGACACTCATGTCATTTGTCTGTATGTACCGGCGACCGATGCATGTATATAAAACTTATTTTGCGAGAGAAAGGGCTGAAACGGGATGGAATGGAACGATGGAAGCGAACGAGAACAGTGAGGGAACAGGAATAGTATTGGAGTAGAAACTATCTTGCTTTAATAGAATGTCTTTTGAGCATACCTGCACAGGCTGCACATCCACTTGTGCTGCTTAAGATCCGCTCGGAATCAATCTAAATCTCGAATTACCTCTGGAGATAGACAAATGAAAATCTAATCTTGCTAAAACGAGACAATGACAAATCACGGCATGTTTACGCTCGTGAGATCATTCTTCAGGTGCTGCTCGTTTAAGAGACACATGAAACATGTCACATTCTTAGAGCATTTATTCCATTGAGACGCATGTAGTATTGCTACATGATCATTCATGAGTTCCTGATTTTTCCTTATAACCCATGGTACGACAGCGATATAAAGATGTGATCTACCTATATTAGGATTAATCTAATAAAAGCATTAGTATGCAACAGTACGATAAAACGAAACAACCAGCAATCTTTTATACTATCGTAATACTTGATGTTCTAATCGATTCATATAAAGAATCCGATTTGAGGCTTCGGGTATGGATGACGATCGGTCTCCCTTTGTCATTTTTGTGCCAGTATCGAATCCTTGGAAATAATTTATTTTATTGTATGCTCACTAGTTGTACTATAGCCATGTTGCTGTTTTTACTTTAAGTAATGTAGCATCTAATCCTCTCACCCAGTAGCCATTCTAAGTATAATTTTAATTAAAATATTATGAGTTCGTATGATGAAAATGCACATCAGGTCAAGTAAAAAAAACTTTTACTTCACACAGCATAGAGCCGTATTCACTTCCATTCGTAGTGTCATTTTGCATTGTGAAATCGTGATAGACGACAATATCATAAAGAACAGTATCAATATATATGTTATCTCTTCTTCCAATATTTAAAACCTTGTTTTAATTTCATAAAATACTTAATATCCGTAATCCCAATGAAATCACAAGAATATTAGTAATCAAGAAACACGTATCAATATGTTTTATACAAAATTTTCACATTAGGCAGTGTCGGAGGTAGGCACGTTGCGATGTACAGTAACACTACTTGGATGAATCCAGATCTCTTATTAAGTCTGAAATTATGAACGGGAATCAATCAAATCAAATAGAAAACTGCATACCTTACATATTGAAGGTTTGATTTTCTTTCATTTTTATTTGGTTAGTACTTTAACAGACAGACAGGCATGCACAAGAGAAAAGATTGCTTGGTCTGACTTTAATACAAGGTACTACGAAGGCTCTCTGAGAGTATAGCCGAGACGACAAAAGTTGAAACATACTCGTCTCTTGGAGCGTCACAGACTTTATAAAGAAAACTGGGGACTGAATGAATTCAAATTCAAAGCAAATAAATGTTCAAATTGAGAAAGACGACAAAACCTAATTCTATTTGATTTCAGCTGCGAATTCACCTTCACTTATATTCAATTTTTTCATATGAATTTCCCTCAAGAAATTTTCTATTTACTTGAGTAATATCTCCAAATTTTCATTTCCGTCATAATTTCGTTTTCTACGACACAATGAGTGAATTACTACGTTATTCGTTTTATAAAGTTAGTCTTATTAACAACTTATATTCTGGTGAGTATGTGTCAGTACGGGAGAAAACGCAAGGGTGTGTGTTGTGAAGAATTTGCCTTGCAACCAGGTCTCGTTAAGATTTCGAATGAAAATTTAAGTAATTGATTAACCACCATTAATTGAAAATACTTTTTTATCAAAGGAAAAGTGGTAAACTGTAGTAAGTTTCTAGCAAAATATCGAGCATACATATAAAGAGTTGTACGTGTGTAAAAACGCGAAACGCTTCAGCCTATTACACGCTAAAAATTCAAATTTAATAATAAAAAATGTTCCTATATTTGTCTTGGATTTTCTACAGAAGGAAAGATTATTATAACAAGAGAATCTCGAAAAGAGAACTTTAACAGAAGAATCGCTTCTATTCCCCCTTTACAAGGACGAATAGATCTTTTTATGTTTCTGCAAAGCTACAGTCCTGAATATTAAAGTATATATCAGCAAATTGAACAAGTCTTTCAGTAACTTTTTTGTGTACTTAAGTAATAGAATATGCTATAAATGCTTTATTAAGTACGACAACGTATGCCTGTTGCCGTTCGTTTGTTTCCCAAGTCCCTTTTATTGCTTTGTTGACATTTCATATTGAAAATTTCGTTCTGTCATCCCTTAATTGGATTGTCTACATAGGGAAACGGAGTGAATGAGCTAAGTTTATAAAAGCTGGGAGCTCGCTAAGGATGCAAATTTAGGGAAGTACAATTGAATAATTTGGATGTTTCGGAATTTTCACTTGAAACAACTTTATCTTCACCATTGCTCTCTTCCTATTCCAAGCTACACTATATACCAGTAATTTCATTTTCATTCGTTACGTTTAGGATATGTAAATATAGTCGAAAGTCTTTCATAAGACTTTTTGATTTCGGCAAAAACTTCAGCATAGCCTGTTATCTTCAAGGATATATACGTGCACATTCATTTGGCCGTAACACAGCATAACAACTTTATAAATTCCCTTTTCTCTGGAACAAAATGTAAAAGATGTAAATCTTAGAAAAGTTTTTCCCGTGTTGTACTCATTGCTTAAATCTCTGCTGGCTTTACACAAATTGGGTAAATCAAGCATTCAAACGTCACCCAAATTCTATTAAAGGATAATCAGATTTTAAAATGTACCACAGTATTTTAGCCCAACATCCATATACAAACTAAATGCGATTGTTATGAAACTAACAATAAATTCATTCGCAATAATCAAACTGAAGGATCTTTTGTGTTTTAAAAATAAACTTTATAATGCGATCAAAGTTCTTTTTTGTGCAACTTGAACCATGTCAAAAGACAAAAGTTCTTCACTTCATCAATTTAACCGTAGGAAATAAAAGCGAAATGTTTTCACACAAGACATTGGAACTTTCACTCATTCGCTTTCGCTATTAATATCACTGTAGCATAAAATTGTCGCAAAATATTCTCGGAAAAAGGATTTTGTGATGAGGACTANCAAAATATTCTCGGAAAAAGGATTTTGTGATGAGGACTACTGCATCATGTAGAAAAACTAGGCTAAGTTAACACAATCACGCAATGATGCGGATGAGATGTAAAAATGTTCTATTACGGGGTACGTTCCACATATTACGCGTTATTCCATTACTAACACTGCGGTCAGCAAATACCCGATGTAATTCATCGTCTACCCTTCGCCTTATTCCGCAGAGAACCATTACATCTGTCGAAATAACGGACATTTACAGATAAGAAAGGTGAGAATTTACATCATTTGAAATATAACATTTTACTACATTTTTTCTTCTAGTTTCATTTTAATACATACGTGTTCGTACGTTGAGCAAATTGATATGGATGTTCAATAATATTATGCTTTATTATATGCTGACCGTCTGCCTTCTAGGGTATCTTTTTTGGCAGCATTTTTTTCTTGTCTGACCACAGAGGGATCAGGAGAAAACATTGATGTATTTCCTTGCAACTCAACATATGACATAATATGCCGGTTGAAACTGGTGCTGGTGGTGCGTCTTTCTCGTATGTAGTGAAAGTCAGACCTCTGTAACTTGGAAGAAAATAAAGATGAGATAGCCAAAGTGATGTTAACTGACCCGAATGGCCAGAGTGCTTAGAATAATAATGTAGCTTTCAAGACGAATATCCACATTTTCTAACCTTTTTCCTCTTTTCTTGTTCATGCTAAATATATTATTACTTGTGGGTCGTTTTTATTCAATAATTCAATATAAGACTTTGCACTCAGTCAGTCGTCCCACATCATATAGAAATAGATATGGAGAACATGATATCGGAAAGGAACTACCTCCGTTAAATTATCCATTCCAATGTTTACTTTTTCATTCGTCATGTGTACGTGTGGCAAAATCCCCAAAAAAGATGATAACTCCTTGTTTAAGTCGGATCTATTTTAAAATGTTAGCTTGCCGAGGTAATGCAATTGGGTTAGTTTTTGGGTAGCTGGATACTTATATGTTGTGAGCGTTTACGATAAACGAAGGAATGAAATTAGCTAACAATGACGACATAGACTATAGACTGGTGGTTAATAAAACTAAACTGAAATCCGTTCCGAGATGGACTTTTGGAAATAACTACATTCCGAAATTTCCAAAGAGAATCGTTAATTACATCAGTTTAATCATCTTATCAATTTGAAATGGATTTGGATTCGAGAGAGACTAATTCTGTGATAATGTTTCGGACTGATCATTGTTGCAACTTGCCCCTCGTGGAACATATTCTGCAACATACTTCATGAAGCAATAACCTTAACCTGTGAGTGTTGCTTCCAGTGTCGACAAATCGTGACTTTAGTTAATAATTATTGTAATTGAAAAATTAACTATGAAGTATCGACATTTTACGCCTTTTCAAATTGTGATTTTTCTTGTTAAATGATCTTACATGACACCATCCTTCTGTTACCTAGACCATGTGTCGTCCAAACCTCTGATGAAGCTGGCATGGAAAGGAGAACGTTCATCCTCCTTTGTTCTTCTGGGGCATATCGAACCATTCCATTTTTTAGCTCTGCTTGCTATGTAACCCCCCTCTCCAATGCGAGAACAAGGATCATGGCAAAGGAAACGAAATGTTCTAAACGCATCCTAGCTATGAACCACCTCCCTGGTGAATCAGATATTTAGCCGATAACATACCCGATTGCTGTATCATTCCTCATCTTCCATCCATCCCGGCTGCTGCTGTGCACATTCTTCTGTTCCTCGTTAATGTGAAAGCTACATACACAAATTTTTGCGTTGTCTGATCGAGTGTCATTTGTCTTATCTTGTAACCGGCTTCACATTTTTTTGCAAAATAATACAACTCAGAGCTGTGCTTTAAATTTGGTTATTTTTTTATTTTGTGGCGTATTTTCCAAAACTAAAACATCTTTTCAAACAGGTAAAGTTCTCATTTTGGTGAAACATGGAAAAACTAACTGAATTCGTGACAAATTCATTTGTTGACAAAGAAGTGAAATTCTTGCCAACAAAAGGGTCTCCAAAAACGGAACCCATGTCACCTCAGCATCCCACTCACAGTTGCAGTGGAAGTAGTGTTTCAGCAAGTCCAGATGACAGAAGAAGCCCAGATGAGACATCTCCAATTTCTGCCAATTATCCCAATGTTACTCATCATCATCATGATCGGGATGTTTGCAGCTCGGGAGAAAGGTCAGAAAATGGAAAACCCAATAATAATAACAACAACATCAATCATAATCGGGACAAAAGTGATGGCGGGGAAAAACCTATTAAAGTTCGAAAGCGGGGTAAATTTAATTATATTTAATTCACTGCTTTTAAATTCAATAGCATGAAATTGTGCGGCATCGCATGACACTCAAATTGTTTAAAACTCATCAGCAATCTGCTTTGAAAACTTTTCACAAAATGAAACTTTTATTTTTATTTTCTTTAATTAATAAATTTAAGTCGTCAAGTTGTCTGAATCAGATGGATGCGATATGGTTATGCATAGGGAAATGAATTTTTGGTAAAAACGCTAATTTACGTATGCATGAAAAATTGAAAAGGGGGGAAGTTCCGTGTTGAGTGTCGGAGTCAGAACTTTATTCACATTCATAACAACACAGCTCATATCATGTCCAAAAAAGGTTGAAACGTGTGAATATCATCTGTTCCAGGTCATAAAAGAATCTTTGGCTGTTAAATGCGATGAAAAGTAAAAGTTTATGGGTTGCTTCTACTTTGCCGGTCCAGGGACTTTCCTGGTATGTTAGGCCTTAAGCAATAGGACCTGTTATTGTTAATATGTACGTGCGTCAAGTATTCATTAGGTGTACTTTTAAGTAGTAGACATGATATGATATGCATTTAATACAGTTTCCTCGTGGTAGGCAAACTGTGACTCGCACACTCTATTATATTACGTTTAACAACGTAATTTCTGAAAGAGAGAGTTGAAGAGAAGAAAACTCAAAAGAAATCCTGGGGCAAGGTAATTAACTAAATTAATAAGGTACTTCGAGTCATCCCTTACAGCCAAATTTATAACTTTCTTTATTAGCCCCTTTTCTGGTAAAATGGACGTACTCTTTTTCCTCACGGTGCTTCGTCCACCATATATACTGCTGTGATTATCTTAGGTACAAATTATATGTAAAGTGTATAGTTTTGATACTGGAGCAGCACATATAGCACAAGACATTTTCTTGTTTAGCCATTTCCTAAATAATATGCATATTTAAAAGCTTATATAGTTTGTACTCGAGTTCATACCATGCGCACACTTCATCAAATATGCACATAACTTCGAACCATAAAGCCGCCGTTCTATATGTTGATTTGATGGGATAGGGGTAAAAACTTGATGGGGAGAGTGAAAATAGGGAAAACAGTATAGAAGAGCTTTTCGTGAGCACGGCAAATTAAGTAAAGGACATGTCTTGCCTTTCCCTCCACTCGGCTCATCTTCACTCTCCCATTTACAAGTTAATAAGGAACATAAACAAGGACTTAACACTTTCCTCTTAAAAAACTTGTTCCTCCACATTAACTAATTTTCCTTGTAAGTATATATTTTAAATGAACCTTATTGTGTGTTTGTGTGAGGCGAGTGGGTGTAAAAACCTACTTTTACAACCATTTTCTTTTTCCCCTATGCATGGTTTTTTTTCCTCGTCTATCCAGCCTAGAGAGTAACGAACATATCCTCCGGTTCACCAGCAAAACTTTTCATCAAGCCTTTATTTTGTTAAAAAGGGTTTTATTAGTATGTATTAAGATGTGCTTTACAAGTTGGAATATCATGTTGACGATGTTGATACTGTATTAATGAAAAAATACATATTGCATATGATAATGTTGTAAAGGATGCTCCGGATGTAAAATGCTTGCACATATATGTATGTCCTTGTGTAAAATTATAATTCCAAAGTTATGACGTATATTGCATGAATCCGCCGTTACGTCTTAATGGGGAAGTGGGTTTAGCCTTCGTGGCTGTATGAATGTAGACGTGCCAACTTTTAAGCTGGCGTAGAACAAACTCCGCCTCCAACCAAATGAGACACGGGTTTAATTATCAAGTGAAACCAAAAGTTTCATAGCCTTGATTAATTAATTATTTAATGGAACAGAGGAAAGATTGCAGAGGTACATAAAAGTGTACATTGGTATTTATGACAGATATCCGAGCGAGTTTTTACAGGACGTGAAATCAATCTTGTTGGTTTCACCTCGAAACTAAAAGTTTTGTTTTGCTTTGCAGCATTTTTTAATGCTTGCTTTCGACAAAATCATGAGAAGCTTATAGATTGTACGTGTGTATGTAAACGTGACGGGTGGATTTGCCTACAAATTTGCACCTTTTTATGATTAAACAAATGAAGAATGGGAATTTCAATTTTGTTAAATGTCCATGTCCTAAATTAGTTTAACATTTGATATACAAAAGGCTTTGTAAATATCCCTAATCTCACATTCGAAACTTTAGTTGTGCATGGAATCATGTGCAGTTGCTGAAAAGAAGGGAAAAGTAATCAAAATGATTTGTCAAGATGCATGTTGCTAGAAATTGAATAAAAATGGTTTGAACCAATTGCTCTAATGTTATTATGGGGTTAAAAAATTGTGCTCGCTCATGTATAAAATCTGTCCCAAGTGAAAACTGAGAAAACACTTTGGAGCTAAGCATACGATGATTTTATTGTGAAGGGAACGCAACGCCTCTCTGCATTCCTTCCTCATCCCATCTCACACATACCTACTTGAACATGACTGTGGTTGTATAGCGAAGTAAATAAAATACTGATGAAAAAGTCAAAGAGGGAGGACTACTCAATATGTGTTCTTTGTTTTCCTCATGAAAGACCAAACTTATTTTCACGCCGTTCTCTGTACATCTTTATTGTGTACGTGTGTATGAGATGTGTGTCGGCTCAACCGAAACAGGGTTGGATGCTGGGCACATTATAGACAAATCTCGGAGACTCACAAAACGCCTCTTTCCGTATTTCTCGTAATATACCCACCTAGACTAGACTTGCTTCCTGCTCCTTAAACACTTGCTGGGGGAAATGAGATTTAACTTTCATTCCTTTTTCCCTCTCTTCCCTCCCCGTATTACACAAATATGTACGAGACACTTCCATTTACTATTAAATTTGTTACACTCAACAAAGATAAAGGGAAAGTAAGTAAAATGATATGATGATAGTGTATGCACTGGTATAAATTGTGATGTGCATAGTAGCACTTCATATATATTGTCGGGATATCCTATATATTTTGAGGGCAATGAAAAATGCTTCAATTAAATAATCTTCCCTTGATTTCTTTTGGGGTTTGTCTCGCACTTTCTTTTTTCATCCTTCTTGTAACAAGCGGAAGGCAAAAGAGGCTAAACCTATTTCATCTTGTTATCTTAACATTATCACATGCTCCTGCTTAAACAAAAGGATGCATATGGCGTTACATACTTTTTTTCGTTTGGGACGACTAAGCTGTTAAACTGAGCGAACAAACTACGAACGTATTATAAAAAAAGAACCCTCTCACACATCCCCATCCATTCATTTTCCGGTGTCTTATTTTTCTTCTTGTATTCACAGTTTGTTTAGCTTTTGTATTTTTACTTTTACCACTCCACAAAACATAAGACAACTTGCTTTATTTTCTTCATTATTATTTCCTTGCATTCTACTTAAAGTTGTGTATTATAGGGTACTCGTGGTGACTGGAAGAGTTCTGGTGTAAGACCACCGCCGCCTTAGTTGTTATTTCCGTGTAATGTAATTTATCTGTCGTGAATTGGTTGGTTGGGTGGTGGCTGTTGGCAGGGAGCAGAGTACGTTGCAAATTGCTTTCATGAAGACTAACTACATCCCATCAGCTATTATGGTATAGTAGCAGAAGAACGTTATACCGACTTTTACGGATATGCCACCCAAGAATATATTTATTTATATTCGTTGGAGTAATAAGAATCAGAATTATTCAAGCGAGTGAGAAGGACTGACTTTCAACGAATGAATTCGTTCTGGACTCTTGAAATCTGACGAATTTGAGATACTTTCTTTTTCCATGTTTCTTCCTCATTGTTTCCCTGATTCTCATATTTCCTATAAGGAAAATTACACGACCTCTTATGCTACAGGAGGTGAAAGGAATTTCAATTATGTACACATTTAATGCAAACGCTTTCTCTAACTCAGTCAGTCTGCTTCTTGTTAGTTATCCAGTTAAAATTGGAAAGCGGCAAAGGATTTTTTATGCATGAGTGGATGTTTGAGAATTATTACTGGTGGAAAAATTTGACGGGGAGAAAAACCCACTGGATAAAATGTCATAAAGTTAATGAAATTACGGAAATTAATTTGCTCGAATCTGTAGCCGACAGGCGTGCGCAACAAATAAAATCCCAAAAGTGTACGTTAGGTGATTTCCTTGCAAAAGTTGAAATACATGTGAAAACAATTATTCATTTCCTTTGGGACTCCCGGATGTTGACTTTATATAACACTGCATGCTTACACCAACTTTGATATAAGTATATTCATCCTTTTATCCATCCATCCTAAATGCGGATTTCAACTATATAACCGACGGCACTTATATGCATATACAAATGATATATCAAGTTTAAACGATTTTATTAGCAGAAGCAATTAATTAAGATATAACAAAGGTGTAAGTGACTTAATACTCGCAAACCCATTCCTTTCATCGACAGGAAAGCTCGAGTTTGTAAATCGTATTACATAACAGTTTGTCCATATTTATTACCTCGATCCCATAAAAAAGGTAGAAAAAAGTTAAGTGCATTAAGTAGCAGTACATAATAAGCTGATATGTTTGAAAGGAAGCAAAAGGGATGTCTGTAAGTGTCTACGAAAAGCTGTTGTTCACAGTGACGTTGCTCCAGCGTGAGTGACTTGACTGACTGGTACTACCCTCCGGAAAAGGTTATAAAGATATATAGAGAGTTGAAGTAACTATATAAAACCGTTCCTGTTGTTTAGGAAGAGATAAAATGTAGAAGAGGATGAGGATGTGATACATAAAAATCAAGAGAGAAAAGAGGGATGTTGCGTAAATGTATCTACTCAGAACGCAACGAACCTTATCATGTGTGCTTTCCTCGTAAAGCTATCCAATGTTGTTCCAATGAATGCTTAGGTATGCTCTACCGTATATAGAGGACATATTGAGAGTATGTTTTTATATACCCTCTGCTTTTCCTTTTCTTCCGACCTCGTCAGATTTAGTTCAATTTGCTAAATTGAACAGTGTTTTATAATACGTGTTAAGCTGGCTTTCATTCGCATAATGGAATTAAATGGTGCTTGGCCAATCTCCGGCCTCTTGTTACACTGATTTTCGTCGAGTCGATCTGTTAATAACCCCCTGAAGACCCCCAAAATCCCTCAATACTCTATTTGTCTTTTAATTTGATTAAATCTTCGTGTAGTGCCATTTACACCGTCGTTCTATGCACAGATATATTGATATATACTATCATCTTATTATCTTTACTCTAAAAATATACTTTCGTTGTATATCGTTCTCACTTCCTTCGTTATACTCGGAATTACCACGTTGAAAGATGCTCGTTTATTGGATTATGGGTTCCTTTGTCGTTCACACTAAAAAGCATTGTTTTAGCTAGGCTAATACCCGTTCTTGAGCTTCTAAAATCTCCTTCAAAATTTATGATTGTACTCTAATTGTATTTCTATTTATTCAAGGGAGACAACGTTCGAAACGCTTTTGAATAAGCGGTACTTTCAGTTTGAATTTTTCGCCTAGCCTTAGTATTAAGGATTATTGTAAATGAATGATATACTTTTGTTTTATTTAAGAATAATCATTTTATTTGATTTTAGGCCATTTCGAAGATCATGATCACGTTGAATCGGAAGACGCCAAATCAATGCGAAATCTTCAATTATTCCCTCGCTTCATTCCATACCCTAAGCATCACGAAATAAAAGGATTTAACAACAATAGTTCAAGAACTTTTTCTGATGAAGTATCTCAGAGAAGCCAAAGAAATTATACAAGTGGGAGCAACAGCTCAAGTCGTTCAGAATCTCCTTGTGAGGAGAATAGCAGGGAGAGAAATCGGGATCGTTCTCAGTCACCAAGTGAAAGTCAAATCATTATCGACCCAGGTGATGAGCAAATACCTGGAAAATCTTTGTCTCCAAATCCTCTGATAAAATCTCAGTTGCAATCTCATCTACTTCTAAGCTCGTCAGCTATTGACCACGACGGAGAAAAGATTTTAAATAAAAAGTTAAGCAATTTGGAGAAAGTTTCAAGCGGCTCTCATCGTTCCAAATTTCATCAGGACACTAATACAACACACTCTCCGCAACCATCCCCGTCGCCTTCTCCAAAACATGAGCCCACTGAGGAAAAGAACGAGCGCAACCGCAACTCCTCTTCCTCTTCTCATAATGACGGGAACGATGATGATGATCAGGATTCAGAAGAGTATCAAATTGTCAAAGGAAGAAAGCACTCACGGGTAGGGGAAAAAGGCAGTAATGATAACGGAGAGGGTCACAGTTACAATTCCTCTGATGAAGGGAGTCATCACCCTCATCAACACCATCATCACATTAGCAGCAAATTAAATGCTGGAAGTGGAGGATTTTATCCTGGTCCTTCTGGTCATCATACAAATGCTAATAATCTTCATCAACAGCATAATAATCAATCACAGTCCCATCAGCATCCTTCGTCTCACTCTCATTTACATCATGCTCACCATCATGGAAGTGCAGCTGGACATGGTAGCACTTCATCAGCAAGCGGTTGCGGACCTTCTGGGAACAAGTCCACGAAGCAGAGGCGTAGCCGAACAAATTTCACTTTAGAACAGTTGAATGAGCTGGAGAGACTTTTTGATGAGACGCGTAAGTCCAAAGTACATATTTTCATATTCCCCCTCGCTTCCGGACATAATCCTATTTGACACCAGTTTAACATGTGTTTCCCTCCAAATGCGTATTTTATGATGATTTTAGATTTATTCATAGTAGCTTTTAAACAAATGAAAATAAGGGCAGATGCGAACAGCATGCTGATAGGATTAGAGAATGATGAAGGGATCAATGAGGAAAGTTTTGTGAAATTAATTACACAAATTGAATTGTATTGGGATGGGATAATAAAGGTGAAATGAAGTCATCGGGATTTAAGGATGATTCCCATTATGGTAAAAAATATTATACACTTGTAGTCCATTTTGGTGCCTTTCGAATGTAATGATGAAATGAAAATCCGGAGTTAAATTTCCATTTTCTACATTTACAACTACAACACATCTTTTTTGTTCATGCTTGTTTATCGGTTCGGGTTGTTTTGAATATTGCAGATTACCCCGATGCATTCATGAGGGAGGAACTCAGCCAGAGATTGGGGTTGAGTGAAGCTAGAGTTCAGGTATGAGTGCCCTGTTTTACTTACTACCCTTATTCACTTTATGTAATAATAATGCATGATGTAAAAAAATAGTGTAAGAGCATTACTCATAACCTTCAAAAACGATAATTTATCCATTGCTATCGGCTTTTTATATCCATAATAATACAAAGGCACAAATAATATTATATGTGTATTTAGCGTTAATTAATCCATCCATTTATAGGTATGCCATCTATCTAGTAACAACATTCTTTCCTCAGATCCTTCCCTGAAATAGTCTCTCTCTAAGCAAAATTACAGATTAACATGAAAAATATTCCTCGTAACTTTCTCTCTACAAAGGTCTGCCGAGAATAAGAGAAGGATCACTTTGTCATCATTAGAAGAGAAAAAATGCTCGTTAGTGAAGCTAGCCGAGTCAGCTTTCTTATTGTTATCGAAATGCACATAAGTATATTGTAACTTGTAACTTGAATAGGTGTCTGTTAGCATCTTCTAGACACTCACAGAAATGCACTCTTATATGAGGATATTGGATAATTCCAACTGAACTTTCCCATTTCCTCAGAACGAGCAGAGAGGAAGGTCCACGTGCCAATGATATTTTTCCAATTCATATTTTCCCATCATGCCATTTCCCTTCACTACTGACCGTATTATTATTGCTATCGTCTTCGTAAATACTTTTTTCTCTTTGGATTACCCATCTCCACTAGTCTTTGTCACAACGCATGAGAGAAAAATGCCTTAGGCAGGCATATTATCTTTACGAATTCGGAAACAAATTGGATGCTCAAGCACAAAAATTTCGGTAAATTAAAAGACAAAGTGGGTTCTGGATT
The DNA here is from genome assembly GCA_027743935.1 of Sinodicranocentrus sp. ZH6. Lineage (NCBI taxonomy): Eukaryota > Metazoa > Arthropoda > Collembola > Entomobryomorpha > Entomobryidae > Sinodicranocentrus > Sinodicranocentrus sp. ZH6. Next base: position 25,983 of record JAHZNA010003334.1, read on the forward strand.
CGAGGAGAAGGGAATCGGAAAAAGTCTTTTGTTTCTCAACTATGTGAGTAAATATATATATTTCTCACCAAATTGTGACTACTTTCCCTCTGCAAAATATCTATCAGGATCTTACTTGTAAAAGAGCTGTGGATCAACAAAACCAGGGAAAACGTGTTTTTTTTCGTCGATAGCACCTACTCCTTCCGTCTCCCTAACACTGCCCAGTCCTGTTTGTAGCAAAGCAAATGAGACAAACAGGTCCATTTTTCATGAAGGTCCAAATCTTTTCGAGTAATTTCATTAAAGCCCGATCCAATCCCTTCATTCATTCTTTTGTGACTGTCCATGTCCGTCGAATTTCTATTGTGCTCTTGCCTATATTCACACGGATAAAGTTCATTTCGCAAGTCTAATTCGCACTTATCCACATAGATAGTCGTACAGTCTGCTTCTATATATCTATCCTTAATTTGATATTAGAAACGTGCATGAAAAACAGGACGACATGTCTTCAATCGTACATCAGTAAGATGCTCTAATATCAAGCAAGGGGTGGTTCATTTTTAGTTACTAGCAATGTTTTTGTGATTTGCTTCATCTCTTCTTGTCGTTCGTTATTCGGTGGCAGTGACATATTCGTTAGTTGCGAGAAGTGGAAAAGGAAAAATTGACAAAGTGAGGCGGTTTGTTGTATAGGGAAAACAAGTTGAATTACTCTCAACATTTATAGAAGATTATGGTAGCCCAACTCAGGCTTCAAACTCGCAACCCATTTCTCTTCAAAATTTGACACAATTTGATATTCATTACGAGAGAAAGATGCGGATGTGAGAGCCGACCTTGTTTTCATGAATTCATTCATGAGGGGTTTTCCTATATCAGTTGGCTATAGTTTATGCAGCTAGGTAGGTAGTTTGTATATGTGATAAATAGCATTGGAAATTTATACGTCTAAGGAGAGGTATAGCTAAGCAAGTATGATATCTAACAGAAAGAAACTATATAGCAGAATTTTTTTATATTATGGCTTAGCTTAAGCTTTCATCCTTCATTTTCACAAAAATAGGGTGAGCACTGGACTGAATGATTAATCATTTATTCAAGCATCTCATTCGGGAGAGGAATAATACTTCTGGAAATATGACATGTATAAATGCAATAAAATATTTAATTTGAAACATTTTTTCCAGGTTTGGTTTCAAAACCGCCGTGCAAAATGCCGAAAGCATGAAAGTCAAATCAGTAAAGGAGTATTGCCAGTGTCACTGGGAGGAAGTTCATCTCTTGGTCATCTAGATTCGCAATGTCGAGTTACCCCATTTCTTCATCCTCCTCCTGCATCACAAGCACCGTCAGGGGGTTTAGGTTCTTCAGGACCTTTGCTATCATCAATGTCGCCTCCAAACCATAGGAGCTCATCCACCGAAAGGAGCTTAAGTGGAGGAGGAAGTGGTAATCACGCAACTTCCGTGTCATCTTCGTCATCTTCAACTTCATCAGTAGCTGCCACAGCTGCATCATTATTATCAGCGTCTCTTGTTTCAGCTTCCTCATCTGCTAATGGAGCCTCTGCACCGACTTCAGAGTCGAATTCGGCTGGATCTTCATCTACACCGTTGACACCTTCATCAGCGTCATCTTCGCTAGCATCTTTAAGTGGAAGTTTAGGAAGCTCTTCTGCAGCAGCTGCAGCTTCCCTCGCCAACTCTCTCAGATTCAACCCTTACGATCTCAATCTTCGACCGTTAGCTCTTCCAACTCCATTAGATACTGCTTTTCTATCGGCGGCGCAGCAGGTAAGAAAAAATTACTCTCTTATCAATGCTTTGGTAGTTAATATTTAATTAAAAAACGTTATTCAAATTTCTAGTATGCAGCGGCAGCTGCAGCACTATCTACAAGTTCAGGTGGGGCATCATCTATCGGCCCTGGATCAGGTCCTCCACATCCATCATTGCTTCTTTACCCACCTCCATATCCACTTGCCTTATCATGGGCGTCTAGCTGTCTTAGCTCTGCTGCTGCAGCCTCCCTCGGATCCTCTGCATTGGATAGAATGACAAACAAGAGCAGTTCTATTGCTGATCTCCGGTTAAAAGCAAGAAGACACGCTGAAGCTTTAGGTTTATTGGAAAAACATAATTAGAATTTACTTCACATAAAGACGAGGTAGTTCATGGTAAGTGTTGTAACCCTTTGTGCGTCAATGTTACAACTATCATTATGGTGCATATGCGGGTATGTATTCTGAATTTTTAATATAGCAGTGTCAAACGATACAATATGAAATCATGTGCATTTGCGTTACAAATATCTAAGAGTGTGTATATAATCAAATTTCAACAATGAATTGTAGTAGAATAAATCATTAATAAATACATACACATACACTACCTGTTGTAGGGGTGTGGAAAAATAAAGTTAATTATGATTGTATGTCTCATGCAAAACGCAAAATTTATCATTTCAAAGGCCATGATAATCTTTAAAAATTTAATAACTCAAACAACCTTGCAAACACTGAATTACTAAAGATACTTAAATCATTCCTACATGTATAACAACGATTATTACGAGCACTTCAAGTAAATGAACCGTCAATGATAATGTAGCTGCACGACATATTTCGGGAAAATCCTTACATTCTTTAAGAGCTTCCACCAATATTTTATGATTATCTTCTTTGACATCACAATACGGCGTTATTTCACCCTTAGTGATGTCATACGCTGGACCTGGCGCCACCTCAAGGATTTCTCTGCTTCGGAAATTAACACAAAATTCATAGCTGTAAATGGCAATTCCTCTAATGTCTCTGGTGGTAAGATCTGGATACTTTCCGGCTGGTAGAGAAACGATTAGAGACAAGTTACCATATCGGTAAGCTGGATCGGCTAGATTCGTACAGCTGTATTTGGTTTCGCCAATTTCATTTAACCCTGAGAGGTGAAGCATGTAACCCCCACCGGAATATATTCCGCTTGTTCCTTTCTAATAAAATATGATTTGCAGTAATTACATTATCGATTCACATTAGGAAGGGATTACAGCAAAGAGATGATTTTTTTTCGTTTTAAGGTCACTTGCCTTCATAGCAAGAACATAGGTACTTGGCGCTTCGCCATCATATGTGAAGTTCCTTATCTTAAATCGGTATTTGTCAATTATGAATACTTCACCTTTGATCGTGTGCTCTTTTGTCCCTTCTTTGAGCCAACCCACGTTGTATGGCAAGTAGCTGTAAAGTTCAGCAGCTGTGCCGAGAGCTGAAAATCCGAAAGTTGATTTTACCATTTTTACAATAATTTGAAACATTGGATTACGCAAATATTTTGAGTGTATTTATACGAGGGTTTGGATCACAGTAATCTTCAAGCTCATTTCTGCTAGGACCAGCTGTAGCATTTAAGACAGATTGGGATAAGTAAATGAAAACGATGACGATTGTCTCTAAAGTCGACATCCTACATAGGAAATGCCCTTTTCTAATCCCTTTATATTTTGAGATTTCAGTAACAAACATGCTCATGCTGGATGCATATGCTGCAAAAATTCTGCTAATATGCCCACAAATCTGAAAAATAATGTCAGTGTTTGTCTATATGATCATACACACTTCCCATGGAAATGTGCATGAATAGACGTAAATTAATACGTTAAGATCAAGTCATGCATTCACAATGCATTCTCCATCACATTCTCAGTGTTAAACCCACATCCATCCATGTGTGGCAACTATGGAGCATATACGAGCATCTCAGAAGTTTCTTAAATTCATAACATATCATAGATATTGTAACCGGAACTTGAATGCAATGTGCGGGTAAAACTGTGTGTAAAAAAGGATCTCGTTGGCCATCCACAATAGATTATGTTACAGAGAGCGCTCACCAAAATCTCGGCAAGTCGAGCACAAAAGACACAAGCTTGTCACACCAACTTACGGATTTTTCGATTAGTCAAGTGTTTATTGCCAATTTTCTAAGTTCGCTGATCAAGTGGAAAATGAACAAAGACAGTCGACTTCCTCTTTGCTTAGAATCTCCCTAATAGATTTATTCTTAAGTATAGCTCAAACCTGCAAGAATAAATGTATACATGGAATCTAGTTCGACTCACTCACACAACAAGTCAGAAAGAAGAATGCCTATTAGATTAGAAAACAATCTAAACTAAGGGAGACCACATTCATCCAGAAGAATTACTACACAAAGAGTCCATGTGAAGCCCCCACTTTATCCAACAAAAGTGATGCATTGTGTTCAGAGAGAAAAGGAAAAATCATCCAGCAGATGACAGATTTGGTTAGAGAAAAGTGAACGTGAATGTCCCGTCTGACCGAATCGGGATGTTTGTGGCGAAACTAGCAAAGTGTTACCAATTTGCTGGGACAGAATTGCAGCTAATTCGATTTTCCTGTCGGAACACATTGATTTCTTTATGGAGCCCTGAGTTGGCAGGTTGGAAAAGTGAAATTTTCCCCATTATATGATCCTTTCTCACACACTTAAAGCAGTTCACTGTAAACAAAAATACATACATCAACCTATAAACCTTTTAATGGCAAATTAAGCTTATGAGCTTTTATAAAAGCACGAATCTAGTTCTGTAAGACGTGCATTTTTAAATTGATATTTATTCATGAAATGCAATCCATAAAATTTCTAACTTTTCTAACTTGCTAATTGATAATCAATAATTTAATGAGTGAAACTTCGCTCTGGCTATAAAATTTGGTCAGGAATTATGATTCATTTATCAATGAAATAATATGCACAAATTATAGAAGAAATTATCATGTGCAATGTGTGTACTTTTTATGTTTGCTACAAAGTACATAAACCAGCAACTTACATCCAAGCGTACGAGTAGCAATCTGCATCTGCCAACCCTTTTTACACGATGTCCACATGAATATACGGCTCGTTAATTTCTTGGTTTGTCCCAATTAAAATTGCTAAATTACATGACATTGAGTAAACAATTCTACGTGATATAAGCATCAAAAGCTTTTCTCCTCCACGAAATTTTCCCAGCAATAGTAGACCACAGGGTGCATGTTATGGGCTTTTGTTGAATTACCCGTCTCCCTTTTCCAAAGTGTTATAGTAGCTCCAGCACAATAACCATAACCCCATCTCGATGTATATTTTGTATTTATCTTAACCCAACACATACACATTGAAAATAGACGAGGAGCATGATGGAGTAATTAAATTACTATGATCTATCTTTTGCTTTGCATTCTCCGTTAGCTTTACATGCTATTCACTCATCCGTTATGTAATATCAGTTTGTTTAATATAAGCTTAATAAATGAGATCTTACATGCATAAGCAACTTTCATTGAGCTGGCCTGCTAGTCGGATGACGTGAATAAGATGGTTAGAAAGCAAAACTTGTGTTCTACACAGGAAAACGTACTCTGTGGCAAAAGTGGAAATAACAAACAACATTGCATTACTCCAGAACTCCAGTTTGTTTTGTGTATTCCAAAGGAGCCGCCGAGTGCTCAAAGTATACACAACTTTGGAAATTTATCGGCACCATGAATGAGGACCGTGGGAGATGTAATGAAATTACCAAGAATTAACAGCAGTGGCAGTGCAATGGTGATTTGCCATTTATAGTTGTTTCCTTTAATGTACACAAACGTTCATATCATGCAAGTTTACAAGCTTTTCAGAATTATGCTCATCCACTAAATCCAACTCTCTGACATACACTGGAAGAGTGGAGGAGATTTTACGAGTTGGAGTAAAACCATGACTTTATGCTTTGTGCAATATTTGATAATATTATTTCTCCTTTATGGCTTAACACAGCGTTCGCCATAACTAATGAGATTAATTCAATTCATTAATTTACATGTTTGATGTTGGCTTGTGGTGAAGCGTCGACGAGGCATTCCGTACGTGTACCTTGTATTTACGTCGTTTAGGCTTCCCTCTATTTCGCTCATTAAACAGAAATCCTCTTGTAATCTCAGCGGATACCTACATATTTTATTCGAATGGTGATATTCCGAATCTGATTTTCAGTTGAGATGAGGCTAAAATTATTACAACTTTAGTACTCTTAATGACACGATGGAAGTTTCTAGGAATATGTGGGAGAAAATTGAATGTACAAATATCCTACTACCCACAAGAAATGAGCCAGATGCATATGCATATGTATTCAACGCAATATTTTATAATCATGCTGTGTTGTATTTAACGTACCAAGTATCTCCTCTAATAAAAATCAGATTGTGTAGTACAGATTTACAATTAGTTGCAAAATTATTCTTTGCCGAGGAGAAATCCTTTTCCTAGTCCAGAGAACATTGGTGTCACATAAGAAAACAAAGATCTCTAATTATATTTTATACAATGTTGTAAGAATTTCTAAAAGTTCTTGAGAACTGTGATTAAATCATGACAATCATAAAATCATTCTGAACTAATGATATTTTCTTTTCGTCTGTAATCTGTGCTTTTAAAGATTGACGATGAAAATAATGTTTATATTTGATTATATTACTTTTCAGCCTCTTCCTTCTGCAGTGATATCTCTAGAGAGCAATTGTAGAACGTCGGGAGTTAATTTACCAAAATGCTGAGCCTTGGGAACGACATAGAGTGGGCTGGCAGTTCTCATCTCAATCTAGTAGAACTGAATGAATTATAAGACTTCAATTGAATGGCCACCATAGCTATTTAAGCAACCCTTTCCTTGATTGCTTTCTCCCCGTACATTAAGTACATTGTTTTCATATTGTTTTGTGGGGATAAGGTTGATGAAAAATATACGTAGCGTAATAAGCAAGAAACAATGACGATGAGTTAAAACTACAGAAGAAAAGTATCCCACAAAAATCTGAATTTTCCAGTGAAGTTTTTCATCCTTCAGCTACTCTTTTCTGGAGAGAACCATGGAAGATCATACCACATAGCAGACAACCTCGAGCAGCTTTCCTCACAACAAAAGCAGTAAAAAGCAAAGAGCATTCCTGAATTGCTCTTGCCAGTCAGTGCAGCTCGAGAAGGGAACTGTACTCGGTCCATAATCGAATTAAAAGCCAATGGGGTCCAGCCAAGGCGGTTTCACAATGAGCCAACCCTAACATAATTGGATGTGACATAAATTGGAGGGAGGGTGCATTTTCTGGTGGTGTGTGTATGTCAATGCAATCACTTTGCACAGTTGCACGAATAACGTGTAATAGCTGTTCACATCGTAATATACCGTACATCAGTACTGGAATATGAATTTAATATTTCACGAAATACTAAGAAGTTTGATTTTAGCCCAAATTTCCCATATTTAAATTCTTTACCAGTCCCCAGACCAGAAGACACCTGAAGACGGAAACATTGAAAGATAGCCACTTAAATAATCGATGAATGAATTCATATCTACAAAAAAGTTTTTTGATTTTCCAGATTTATACCAATTTTTGTTCTAAAAACTCTGTGACACTGAAGCTAGAGGGATTTTTACGACTCGACTTTCCCAAGGCATATTGAATCCCATAAAACTTGGCCATTTCCATTCGAAGTGGACCAACTCAATTTATAACAAATTTTACTAGTCAACTCATAATTCCACTTGTGTCAACTGACTTGTCTAAAAATGAAATATCTCTACAATTTAATACAAACATACCTACCATACCATTATGGCATCAACCTAATGTTATCATAACTTTTAACTCTGTATCTGGGAAAAGGTTCTAATGAAACTTGCTGCAAAGCTGGACAGTGGACAGTTAAAAAGAAACATTGTATTTTTCTTGGAAATGTGGCCTGCTTTTACAACTCCACTTATCACACAGTAAAAGATGCGTGAGCTCCTCCCAAATTCAAACCAGTGCATTACATAAGATATAAATTTTTGCGAGTGCTTCCTTAAGTTATAAATATTGGACATTTTGAATTTTTTTTAACCGGTTGCCACCCTGCGTTTGGCAACTTTTCCAGCATGTTATACGGCCTGTTAGGATCGAAAATGAGTTGGAACGTTATTCCACTAGCATTAATATTTCTCAAATATGGATGAGCAAAGTGTGAGTTCCAATAGATATCTTCATCATTTTATAGAAATATGTTGCTACTGGGTATATGACCATCTTTATCTTTATATTGATTCTACCCAAAAAATGTACATATGAATTTCTATATTTGTAACAATAAGCGCGGCGGACCAAACCAAGTATTATTTCCCGTTTTTGGGTGGAGAGCAAGAAGCGTAAAGGGAAGAGAGCGTAAAACTTAACTGGAGAGAAGTGACAGGCTAAGTGGGGATTGATTTACTGTTATCACCATCATGATATCCCCACTTGAGGAAAAGCCATGATGTGATATATACTACACTGTATCTGTCTAGCTGGCACTTTTACTGGTCATGAAAGCAAAGTCCAGTTACGTTTCACATACTTTTCCATTCCCCTTTCTTCCTCAACCCTGCATAAAAACTTACCAGCATGTACATATGAAGTCTGCTACAAGGCATAGGGTATACAAATATGTAATGTAAGAGGAAAGAAGACAGAAAGTCCGTCAGTGCTAAACTCACACGTCGCCAATGCCAAAGTGAAGCCAAAAGTCGTTCAAAGCAAATGTTTTTATCTTAACATAATTGCCTTTCTATCGAATATGACGTTATGGATTTATCTCATTTCCCCCGAATTTTCACCGAAAAAAAAACTTTTGTGTGAAGTATTATCGAATTAAGTGGAATGGAGTTTGTTGAATACAAAAGAAATATTTTAGACATTTAATATATGCTTCAGTTCTTCAAAACTGGTATGTTAATTACTAGTATTTTCCATATTTTTTGATTAATTATGGTAAAAATTCAATGTACACAAGAAGTTAATTGATGGTTTTAGCAGAAATTTTATGACCTGTTTGAATAACCTGTATGAAATCAAGAACCCAGTAACGCATTTTTAAAGGATTAAGTACGTGTAAGAAAGAAATGATCAATCATCATATTTTGTACAGTTCGAGAGAAGTTAGGTGTGCGCTTTTGATTTAGCAAGAAGAACGCTTTATGCAACTCTCAAGTTTTTATTTAAGCTTGCCAACTGCTTAACACCAACTTTTATTCATTGGCATTTTCATTATAAAATATAACACTAAATGGCCAACAACATTTACACAACACTACGTTTTCAACTAATTCGGTTTCCATTACTAAACATCTTTCGTTTAGAAAATGTCTATCACTAGAAAGTTTACTGGTGAAAATAGTGGCCAGCGTAGAACATGAAGAATATAGATAGAGAGAAAAATTGCACACATAGTGAGCACAATTTTGTTCCCTTTCAGTAAGGACGCAAGAAATGTTTTGGAAATCACATTTTGGACTGTGATCGCAAGAGTAAACATTTAATCTAATAAGCTGCAGAATTAATGGGAGGCAAAAAAACTAGCAATAGAAAATTTTACAACGCGTACATTGTCTTATATAGTACTAATAGTACCCTCCCTTCTTGTTTATTATAATGAAATGATAATCATTCTGGTGAGTTTTACCCCATAAATTCTAATTCACAGTCGCCATTCTTTCCAACAACCCGAGATAATGTAATTTTACTGATATTCACGCTATTATATTCTTGATATCCTTGAATGGGAAGGAAATAGAGATATTAAGGAACAATTACATTCTATTTTGCGGTTGCTTCCTTTTCTTATAACAAGGCTACTACTGATTCATAAAAACTGGAATGATAGGGAGCGATTTTGTCAACATTACAGTTGTAATTGTTTTTATGAAAATGGGTTGTATATCTGCCTAAAGGGGGTCCAGATCCAGATATCCCCTGTAAAGCAGTTAGACTCACAATATTAGTTGAGGAAGAAATCTGCTTTTCCCATGTACATCACCCTCTTAGTATCTAGCTCTAAGTATTTGGATTCATATTCAGGAATAAATCTAAAGCCAAGATGAATTTTTTTCAGTAGTTCAAGCAAAACTTTTGCCATAACTGGAAATAGTCGTAATCATATTACTTGTACAATGTGCTCATAATAATGTGCTGGTGACAACGAAGAGAAAACTTGGGGGAAAATAGAGTGCAAACGGAGAAACCACAAAGGAAAGTAAAACAGAAGAGAATCCAACCGAGCTTCAAGAGAGCAAAAAATTCTTTTTATTTTCTTCTGTGAATGAAGCATAGGTACTAGATTCCCAGAGCAGTTGTCGGTTCACAGTGGCACAATATCATAATATGCGTCAGCATAAGTGGGCATATTAATATAATCCAATAGAAAAGCTGGGTAACAATTGCCATTTTTCCGTTGCAGAATATAATCTTCAGTTCAATCGTCTGGTCTGCGAGTCTGTAACTGGTTTGTGGTTTTAGGGCATGTTATATCAATTGATATGATGTAAATAAAATAGCCTGTTAAAGTTGTGAAAAGGCGAAGCCAGCTCATAAATACAGTACACAATTCCAAGAAAACAATAAAGTAGACATTAATTTTGTTAATTTGACAGTTACTTTGAATTGTTTTCCCAAGAACACTCAACCGCTTAGTCGTCTCAAAAAAGCGGAATGGGATTTTTATGTAAATTTTGTTGGATGGGTGTAAATAAGAAAAACCGGGTTATTGCTTGCTACACACGTAATATGCAAGTATTTAGGTATATTAAGCTATATAATGTACACAATTTATGTTGTTCTAACATCATCGCTTTTCAAGATATTTATGAAAAAATTGTGCTTTCCGAATGAATACTGTGTAGCAAAAACATTTGATATCATAACTCTGGTTGCTGTCCTTGATAAAATGAGATAACTTTGTCCACACCTCATTGTACCGTCATTATAAGAGGAAAAGTTAATGGGAGAAAGTGAAACGAGGTGAGGTGAAAAGGCAATTCATCATTATCAACCTAACCAAGGGATTTCTGTAGATATAGCAAGCAAAGCTCTTTTTTTGTCGAGAAATTAGGGGATATGCGAAACATCCAATTCCACCACAGTCGACGGAGCAAGAGCAAGTACAGCAAACAAATATGAAAAGGGTTGAGAGAACGATCTATTATAACCAAAAAGAAACTTTTGTTCAGTCAGATACACAACTGCTTTGGTTAGATGTCATTACGGTCTGTATATTTCCTTGTATACGTGAAATCTAGGTTCGCTATTAAATGTACATACCTAAAAACAGTAAAAACGTACGACTTTACATAGGTATATCCAGTATATACATCCAACTCGCAGCTGCACTTGGATATATACCTAATATCCTGTGGAAGAAATGTGCTGAGGTCTGACGATGATTTGAGCCGAATGAGTCGACTAAATATATTATCTGAATCTGTGAATGAAGTCCACTATGCATAAAAGTTTAAGGCATGCATGCAAAGTATACCTATGAGAAAGTAGGTTCTCGAAGAGTGAACTGAACTCGTGAACTAGAATTTCCTCTAGCAGTACTCATCGTCAGTATACGTACGAATACGGCCAGAATTAAATTACAAGTTATAGATATAGGTAATTATGAAACCTTATACATAATTTACCTATTCGTCGTATTATGTATCATGTATGCCTTCAGACTATTAATGTATCGCTGTATTGCTTACCCTGGCTTTTGCTCTTGAGAAAAGGGTTGTGTGTAAAAAGTAATGTAATGTTTGACGAGAGAAGGTATTGTGCTTTTGTATTTGTCATTGTCAATATCTATATACAAAATACAAATACACATCTGTGCTGAGCATTTATAATATGTTCACAGTTCACATCATCCACAACTGTACTCTGTATTTCAGCTCTAACATTGCCAATATTCCCATCCGTGTGGTGTAAATACAGAGTAAATTCTACTCACTATATATTATTTTCTTGTATTCCTGTTTGAGTTTCTACTCAATGTTCTTGTACGATATGGACTGATCAGATTTAATTGTGGAATATACAGAGAAAACATAACATACATTATTGTTTACGCATGTGTGGTTCGTGTAAGAAAGAACCTTAC